>JANTPZ010006439.1:0-16991 GCA_025593235.1 Vachellia pachyceras | reverse complement strand
TAAATTTTACATACCGTAAAGTAACAGAAGCCTTGCATGGAAGGCATTTACCTTAAAATATCTATGTGTAGAAAAAAAGGATATATTTTTAAAGTTGTATGATGTGATGATATTTCTAATTTACAATACTTTGACAGCATTGGACATACAATCCTTCGTATCTTCAATGTAAAAATTAGTTGTATGAATGTGTTGATTCTGAATATAAGAGTTCTATCTACTTGGCTTCTTTAATTTATATTTGTTTCCCTCAAAATCCTTGATGATTAAAAAAAGAGGTTTTAATTTCATTGATGAGAATAATAACTAAACAAAATAATTTATATAACCTAATATACAACAGCAATAACAAAGTTTTGTCCCATCTGGTGGGATGGGCTGCATCAAACACATAATGTCATTGTATTCTATTGTAAATCAGATCCTTAAATAGATTATTGATTAAAAGATCTTTCTAGAACCTTCTTATTAAGAGTTCACTTCGGTCTTCTTTTACTTTTTTTCAGATGACTTCACACCACTTAATCCACCGTCCTCACGCTGGTGCCTCTAATAGCATTATCTAAATATATTCGAACCATTTCAAATGATTTTCTATTATTTTCTCCTCAATATATGTCACTCCAACTTATCTACGAATTTAATCGTTACAAATAATATGTTAAATATTTTCTTTTAATTTGCTAAGAAAATTGGAATGAGGCAATCTAAATCATATATAGAACCTATATTCAAGATAGGAGAAAGAGAGTAATTTGTGTGTATTTGTAGACGGGGGGATTGACACCAAGGTTCTTTGAATTTAAAAACAACTTTCCTATTTTGAATGTGAACCAAAACTTCAAAATAATATTACACACACACACATATATATATATATATATATAAAAAGCTGGTGGTTGATATGCGAAGCGGTTTCACTTCTTGCAAAGAAAAGAATACAAATTTAAATCTTAAAAATGCATTTATTAGAAGAGAGAAAAAAATATTTACACTCAAAATTGTGGAAGAGATTGATTTCAAATCCAAATTAACTCGAGAACACTTTTAATTAGGAACCCAAAGAAAACACAAATAGTTTTCTTATCCCCTTGCTTAAATTCGAGCCTAATAGGCAATGGATTCTGCCTTACAGTTTGTTGCTTACGCCTGTTAGAAACCATGTTTTGAAATTCTAAACTAACTTTCGCAACGTGAGAGTGTGAGAAGGGTTTTGTTTTGAAGAGTACAAACAACCATTAAGATAGCAGAAGCCAATTCCATTTCATGAGCCATTCGCCACAAGGTAGTGAGCACATCTGATTCCTGGGGGGTTTTGTTTTGATTTGCTTAAAGATGCTTATTGGAAATCAATCCAAACAAACTCTAATCGCTCTTTTGTTTCAGCGCGTCTCGATCGTAGCTACTATCACATCATCAATATTTCAGATAAAAATGCCAAGATCATCTGACAAGGTTTGCTGGATTCATTTTGAGCCAGGTGCAGGACGGATAACCTAGCGCGCTGGATTCATATTTCTACTGTGTCTACTCATATCTACTCATGCTCCTCTTTCCTTGCTTTTCTTCTCTCTCCCACTTAAATTTTTATTCAACGCTCAACAATCAACTCACATCACAAGTCTAAGGCTGCTCTTATCTCTCTTTACAAAGCGTACGAACTCATGGCCTCTCTCTTTTCTCTCCTTTTTTTCTTTATTTCACGGCAGCACAGTGATGAGGGAAGAGCTTGGGAGCGTGAGACGGAGGTAAGGGAAGAGTTCTTTTCTCTCTTTTCTTCTTCTTTCTTTCACAGCGATCAGGATACGGCTTGACTGAGGAGAAGAGCCCGGGCACGCAAAAGAAAATATCAGGGGAGGGGAGGCCTGAGCGAAGCTAGCTGATGAGGTTTTTTTTAAAAAAAAAACAATTGACCCTCTCGACGGATCAACCGAGTTACTATTAAATTATAGTGGGTTGGACCGAGTTACCATGACTCGAATGATGCTGGAGGCGGGGCTAGTGTTTGGCTTAACGTGCCCAATCAAGTCCGGTTTCCGTACCTTGATTTCAAGGTATCATTCACAAGCCTAGAAGATAAGCGATGAGAATGGTAATTAAATGTATGAAAGAATCTTTGTAGCTTATATTGATCATTAAAATAACTTAAAATAATCAGCAAGCAATGCATTCGAATATCCAGCATGCAGAGACTGACTAAACCTTAAAATTCTCGTTTTGGTGGGTAGCAAACGTATATTACCAGTATAATAGACTCAGAGGTAAAAATTGTCATTATTTAAAAATAGGATTAATGTATAAATTTCTTCTAGAAGTTTTTACTTATGAGCAATGTTGCATCAGAAGTTTTTTTAGAAGCAACGTTACCCTAGGAACTTTAAAATGTAACATATTACCTCTCATCATTAAAAATGTTAACGGTCAACATCAATTTATTAACAGTTAATATCAGTTTATTAATGATAAACGGTAATCTTACTCCATTTTTTAAGCCTTTGAGGTAATATTCTTCTAAAAATATTTTCGGTGTAACATTATTCTGGAAGGGAAGTTACTGGAGCAAAATTCCATTTCAACCCAAAAAATAACACTTCACCCCTTGTAACAAAAAAATACGATTTTTAATGAAATTGGGAAGTGATGAATATTTGAGTGTTTGCCAGTTCAGAAAACGGCTCTGACTTTTGTAATGTAATGTGTTGAAAATATTGATATGGTCATGTGATGTGAGCCACATTGGAAACGAAAGCTTGGTCTTGTCTGATTGATATTTATGAACAAAAACAGAGATGTGACGTGTGAGAGATGTATAATAATACTCCAATACAGAGAAGATCAAAACAAAGGACACTCGTGTTGGCCGGGAGGAGAAACGTGGCGCACATGAACGCAATGGACAATGGTTTGAAAACGTAAACCGAATAATTCTTCATAAAAATGAATTTACGTAGACATTCTAAAAATGATTTTTTTAAAAAAAAGACAAAAGAATGAATATAATTAAATAATACATATATATATTTTATATTATGATAAAATTATAAAAAAATAAAATAATAAAAGATGATTTAAATGTTTTTTAATATATATAAATCATAAATTTGAGTATATCAAGTTGTGATTTGAAATTTTCACGTTTAAATTACTATTTGGAGTATTTCAATTCGTGACTTATAATGTTAAAGTTGGAACTGAAATGTATTGTTGGTAAAAGGAGTTTTTTCTTCTTCTTCCCATAATACATTCTAGTGTCAAATACTCCTGGAAGCCTTAAAATGTATTCCTTCCGTGGCATGCATTCCTATCCTGAAAATATGAGTTGCCAGCCACAATGGACGCCGGCCTCCCCCTTCATCTCACGTTCTCCTTTCCAATCTCTCCCTTCGCCTTTATTCATATCGTCTAATAAAATGCTAGATGATACTATTTTAAATTTATAAAGTTTTGATTTTTTTCCCGTACGTGGCATCACGAAGATGCTCGCATTGACACCTATGCTTTCTCTGAAGTTTTGGATTCACGCTGCCCCCAATCTGCATTCAAGCCCCATTATCGTTATCCCTTTTTTCTCTTTCACTCTCATCAGCTTATTAACACTGCTCTGCGTCTATGTCTCTCTTCATTTTGTTTTCAGCGTAAGTTTTGGTTTAGCCTTTTGCTTCGACTGAATTATATGTGCGCGCGCGCTGTGTTTCGCATTGTAGACTCTTGGAATTCAAAACGATGAATAGATCAATCTTCGATTTTTCTTTTGTCGTTTGAAATTGAGGGGCTTTTGCATGTGTGTTTGATTGGATTTGCTTTTAGTTTTAACCCATTTTTCCCTCTTGCGCTGTAACTATCTTGGCACTGTCATCTCAGCCCAGCAAGTAATTGTACAATACCGGTCACTCATTGAGTTTGTGCGTGTGGGTCTTCAAGTTTCATTTGCAGCTTGTGCTCATTTTGAATCTTCCATTCTTTTTTTCTTTTTCTTATTCCTTTCTTTTGGAGTCCCACAATTCTAATGACACTTGATATCAACATTTGCCATTTATTGCATGTCTTAGGTTTATCATTCTATCAAAATGGCTTAAACATCTAAATCAACTAGATACACCATCACTTCAATGTCTAACTAATCGATATGGGGCTGGGACTCTTAATATATTCTAATACTAGATAGGTTTTTTCAGACATTTTTCTAGGATACTACTTTTAGTCCGGCATTCTTTTTCATATAGATTAACTACTGATGATATTGCAGGATGTTGAGATGAAGTGATGTCACATTAAGGAACTGCTGAACATGCAACAGTGGAGGAGGAATTAGCAGTGACTTGTGTAATTAATAATGGCATTGATTCCTGAGCTTTTGTCTGACATAATACACTTTGGGGCCAGGCCTTTTGCTTTAATCAGGCTGTCATGTGTGTTTATGATCAGAGCTGCATTTATTTTCATTTACGCTTGGACAGAGTTGGTGAATGCTACTGTTTGGTTTCATTTGAACTTAGTATGGAGAATTATAACATGGATCATTGGTATCATTTCTATACCTGCACGAGTCATCAATGCCTTACAAAGAGAAAGGCTGGTTAGTCATGTTTCAATCCATGATCTGTTCTTGTCTGGACCTTCCTTTGAAACCTTTCAAATTCTTAATCCTTCTGCATAATGAGCAGGCTATTTAAAGGGAATTTTGTTTGAAAGGAAGAGGGTAATTTCTTTTTTGGTTTTTTAAAACAAAATAGAGGTAAAACCCAAAATCTCATTTGTACTATGACAGCGACAACATACTTATTCCGTTAGTTGAGACTAGCTATATTATCATATGGTGTCATTATGATCTATTAACAATCAAATCTTTATATAAATTATTAACCAAAAGGCTACTCTTAATAACTTAACTTCATTGAGTGTCTTTCCTTACCCCTTTTCAAACGAGTCCTACTACTTGATCTATCCTTCACATAGGAAAAGGGTTTGTGCCCCTTGATTTATCTTTCTCGCATGCATATCCAATAGCATTCTTTCTACATGTTTGAACCATTTCAAATAATTTTTTTTCCTATTACCGTTCTTATAGCATGTTTTAGTTAGCAGGCTTGGCCCTTGCTTCTGTAGTCCTTTCAAATAAGTCATGCTAGAACTAGAACTTCATGCACATGATTTTTTTTCCTTGGGGGTAAACATATTACTATATTAGTGTTTAGAATCTGAGGCTGACTATGTTTGTTGCACAGTTAGAACAACAACTACAAGAACTGCAGAATGAGCTGGAGAATCTAGTGGGGGATCAGAAGGTGCTTCAAGAACATCTCAAGATAGCCATTAGAGAACGCAACGAACGGAAAATGACGGAGGCATTATTATCAGAGCTTGAAGAGGAGCATAATATGGCTATTGCTAAAATTGAACAATTAGAGGCCAAGGTAAAGTGTGCCTTATTCCTCAGAATGTCTTGCTTAATAGCTAAAATCGTTCTCTGCGGTTGAATTTAACACATGATGACTGACGACCTTTTGATGATGTTTCATCAGAACAAAGTTTTAACTTGCTTTATTCATTGAAATCCTACTAACATTACTACTTAAGAAAAGATTTATGTGTTGCTTATCATTAATGAGCGTTATGATTTGTAAATGATGAAGTTCCGCATCAAATAGCCACAAGTAATTTGTAGTACTTAAATGGTATGGTTGGCGGTTCTTCCCCATTTGAAGATGGTGGCTTCAAATTTGCTGGAAAACTTGCTACTTTGTTCATTATCTACTTTTTCCTATAAGTTGGCTTCCCTTTACTATCATTGCTTTGCTATTTTCAGCTTGGTTAGCCCTTGAGATTTAAGCTTCTGTTGATGTTTCTATAGACTACAATCATTTCCCCATCTAATGCTTTTACAACTTTGTTTCATTTACAGTTGCAGGACCTGAAAGATGAAAACTTTAGTCTCAAGGAAATACAGGGCAAGACATGCTGGAGTTGTAAAAAGCAAGATGACATCGACAATGACCTAAACATTGGTGGCAGTTCTCATTCTATCCTGTCAGGGAACTCCAATTATAATGGGAGTGGAATTGCATTCCAAAGCCTTATTATGCAAAAGAATATTTGGGAAAATGATCAGAGCAAGAATACAACAGAACTTATCAAAATCTTGAAAACCGGAACTGCTTTGCCGGTTAGACAGCAAGCAATTGCGAAAGTAGAAAGGAGCGAAGAGGTACTTGGTTATCGTCGTGATGCTGCGCTTTCCCAGTCACTTTTCAGTGCTTTTTTGTCCCTGGTAGTTGGAATGATTGTGTGGGAAGCTGAAGACCCATGCATGCCTCTAGTGGTAGCTCTTTTCACAGTGGTTGGCATGTCCTTGAAGAGTGTGGTTCAGTTTTACTCCACCATCAAGAACAAGCCTGCATCTGATGCAGTTGCTTTGTTAAGCTTCAATTGGTTCATTCTTGGCACTCTATCCTACCCGACACTACCGAGAGTTGCCCGTTTGTTGTCTCCAACACTGTCAAGTCTTATAGTCCGAGCAACGACCAAGATTGATCTCCTGTATTCCTAGCTGGTTGAAATGTTCTATTACTCGCAGGATGCTCGTAGCTATTTTTGTTGTGTAAGCTTCTTATTTGTTTGAAAAACACAGTCATATCAGTTGTAATTTTGTGGTATGCTTTTTTTTATCCCCCCTCAGATTTCGGAATCCAAGCAATGAGATTAAGATTGTAAAAATCAGTTTTCCCCCTTCTAGAGGTTCAATAAGAGTCTGCACAATTGTATGAATTTGGTTTCATTCGATCTTGTTTCCTCTGGGAAATTCCACTTTGTGATGTCCAAGACTGCTAGTGATTAGCTTTCAGAATTGGTTTTCAGCCAAGAATATAGCATAGTGAATATAAGGAGGATTTAATCAATGGGCTTACTAGACTATTTGTTTCCAATTTGAGGTTTTGGGGTCCCATGAAGAATGCCAAATTGAATACCTTTAGTAAGGAGAGAGACTGGGTGTAGATGCTGGGATCCAAATTAGGCCCCCTCCTTAATTGTTCGATTCTAAAACTAGTGGAGTTAAACTCACATTTTGGTCCTTAAAATAAGCTTATATCAACCTACTTTAAACCTTTCTTAACGCACACTGGTTTGACCTTAGCCTAGTGTTTTGTTGGCAAAACCACACCAATCCATTATAAAATCTATAGATAAATTATAAGGGAAATCATTGTAAGGTCATAAAAGAAGGGATGTAATCACCAATGAGTCTCAATAACATGTAAGTAATATGATTCTGTTGTCATTTCATACAATAAAACTTGTCATTTCATACTGTTGGTTTGTTATAAATTGTAGCCTACTTAAAATGGGTTTAGTTGTAAAATATCCATATGAATCAGTATTAACTATTTTATATCCATCCCTAACAGTCATTGTTTTGTTGAGGAGTTGTCCGAAAGGGTTTATAGACTAACTTAAAAGTAACGTGGTGGCTTACAAGGAAGAAAATACATAAGAAATCAAAGTTTGCATCTTTTGTTAATTAATGGTAGGCCTAGATTCAGGCAAAAAAAAATGGTGGGCCTAGAAAGTTGAAAAGAATAAAAGTAAAGAAAAGAATGTGAAGAAGGTTCTAGCCTAACAACGTGTGTGTGTGTATATAATATAAAAAATTTGCAAATACTAACAAGAATACATTATTGCAGGCCATATTGCCAGTCCTGTCACTTTCTTGCCTAATTATTGAATTTGAGAGCAGATAGTGCTTCTGGGACCAATGCCCACAATGATATGTTTACTTTGATTTCAGAAGTAACCCATATTTCATAATTTTATTTTTTGTGCTAGCTTTTCCTCAAGCATATTCTATATATCCTGCAATTTGACGAATGTGCTGGTTTTTAAGGACAAGTTCTTGAGGGGAAAAAGAAAGTGAGAGAAAGGGAAATTCAGGAATTTGTATGACCAATAATGCCATCAGAATAAGTCTGAAGGCTGAAAGGTGCAGCCCAGCTATTCACAGGCTACTCCACTTTTAGCATATATTCTCGAGGCATTATGGAGTTTTATGGCCAAGAATTGTGTGTTTAATGTTTAATTTAGAGATGGTTTAAAAGTATAAGGAATAATTTTTATGGAGTTTGAATCAAAATTTAGATTTTAAAGAATAAGTTTTGGAATAATAGCTTTTATAGATTTCGAGGTAAAACCCAGGAATCCGTAAAAGCTAATAACTTCACAAACATAAATCACTTTTCAAAACTTAGGTTTTGCCTCAATCTGTAAAAACTATTTTCCAAAATATATTCTCCAAAACCTAGGTTTTACCTCGGAATCTGTAAAAGCTATTTTCAAAATCACATCCAAACAAGCTCTCAATCTAATAGAACTCGCCTGAACATTGTGCTCGTATGGGAACGCGGTGGAGAAGTACTTTTATGTAAATCAAGGTAAATATGTGGAGGAGATTATCTCATTTTACGGAAAATCACTGTTAAACGTGCGTTTGCCTTTTAGAAATGTTATTCCAAACAAACCAATTATATACTTTCAAAGTTTCAATTTTTTTGCCAAGTTAGCCGATGTTAGATTCTTCTTGATATTTTTTTTTAGTGAAAAACTTTATTATCAACAGAATGGTTACAGATTGTAACTAGATAAGAAAGGAAAGAATAGAAAAGATACAACCATCAACACTGATATACTTTCTACTATCTTCTCTCTTTATTCGCTTGGGTTTGTACTTTTGAGTTTCTAAGGTCTCAAGTTCACAATCTTTATCATTGTTTTCCATTTTTACTTTTTGCATTGAGGTCGAAAAACCATAATCATGTAAATCAGGATAAAACTCTGATTACATGCTGACCTCGTAGACTTTGAATCACATAAAAAACATAACTTTTATCACTAATTCAAATAAGCATACGATCTTCATTCTTTCTTTTCTAACGTTCGAGATCAAGATCGAAAGGCTCTTAATCCCATATGAGATTTTTAGTAAACTAAGTTTATATTAGATTTGTCTTTATATTAAAATAGTTTAAATCAATTTGATAGGATTAGACAAGAGGTGAGAGAACCCTACTCCAAAAGTTAGTTATTGGGGTACGAGAGTCAAGGGTTTAAGTATCCCGTTAAGCAGTTCATACTATCCGATGTGGAACTTTATCCATACAAAATCTCTATCATGTTAGCCAAATAATTCAGTGATTAAGATTATATGTTATGTTTTACCATGTTGGAGGAAGGAGATTAGATGGAGACAAGTCACAGAGATATACACATTGGAAGGGGCTGCCATGAAAGTGACTTTGAAACAGTTTAATTATTTTGTAAGGAGGAAACAGAAATGAATTAGTTGGGGGAATGTGATGGACCATTGTTGCTGCGTGCTTGCTCTCACTTTAAAACCCCCTACCATTACTATTTACTACTATAATCATCATCATCATCATTGTTATTAGTGATGTGATTGATTTCTCAAACTCTATAGTTTCTCTTGCTTCCGCGTAGAGGAGAGAAGCAAGAAAAGTTTGTAATCATCATCCTCAGCTCCTTCATGTGTGTGTCTATATATATATATATATATATATATATTCTCATAATCTAATTACACTTGACTTTTGTGTGGTCTCATTCACCCACTGCTGCTTAACAAGGAAACACTACCAAATGTCCAGAGCCAAGAGCTTTGCTATCAGCAACTTTTAAGCATGTTTTGGTTATTCTGTCGGTGAATGAGAACATGATAGTTGTAACGAACCTGTTGCTTGTAAGATATATGTATGAATAATTACATAAAGATTTAATATTTAACTCGCTTTTAAAGAGTTTTTATATTTTGATTCAGTGTGATACAATTCCTTGGAATCAATTATATCAAGATAAAGTTTAATGACTGAGCTACGTTTGAGATTTGAGTCAAAACTATAAAAACAAAAATAATTAACCATCGGGTTAGCTCTCAGGAGTTCATCAGGGTCAGAATATACTTCTATGCTTAAAAAGTGCTTATCTTTTCTTACAGAAGTACTTATAAATCGCCCTCACTCTAATAAATTCCTCATATCAATAGCAAGATTCAAACCCATAACTTTATAAATTGTGAATTAATTACTTATCAATTGAACTGATTTTGTTGATTTTTTTTTTGCCAAAACTGACTTTGTTGATAAACATTAATGATCTTAATTTAATATTATATTGGTAGTGTCTGGCAATCACATTTTAATCACGTTGCACATAAGTCGAGACAAAACTCCTCCCACATATTTACCTCAATTTACTTAAAATCACTATCTCAGCGGATTTCTAAACATTACGTTGAGTTGTTCCGGAAAGATTTGGGCTTTTGTTCGTGAAATGGGGTAAGGTGGTCCAAGAAATGGACGACAGTCAGATTGCGTGTCGTTTTCGGTTCAAGACTTTTATGTGTGGTCGTGGAATCTTAAAATTTCCAGCCAGTGGACGTTGGATACGCTGATAATCTCATCCTCTTCGTCAATTATCCATCCTTTTTTTTTTTGCCAAAACAAATTATGCCTCATTTGGTATGGTGGAAATGGGAGGATGGAAATGAGATTGGAATTGAATTCTATAATATTGACATGTTTGGTATGATGGAATTACAATTCCATATGGAATTCAATTCCACCTAAATACCCAATTTCAATTCCATACCCAAACCTATGGAATTCATTTGGGTTCATGGAGTCCAATTTTTTTGGACCAAAATATCCTCCCTTATGCAAAATAGTCTTTTTTGTTACATTTCAAAAAAAATCAATATTCATAAAAAAAAAGATATGGATTCCTCTTCATTTCCATGACATACCAAACGTAATTTTAAAGCTCATATCCATCTCCATCTCCATATCCATTTCCATTTCCATCAAAATCAATTTTGCGTACCAAACGAGGCATTAATTCACTACTATTTGGGAATGAATTCTTCCAAAAGTTTAAGACTTGTAAATATACTTTTACCATTTTATGATTTTTTTTTCATAAAACATAAACTTCAGAAAATTCATGAGTTCTCTATTTCAAAAGAATCCATTCCATGGCTTGTTTAGTACGTTAGAATTGATTTTGGTAGAAATTGAAATGGAGATGAAAATCCAATTCTACCACTAATTCCATCATACCAGACATAGGAATTGAATTCCATTTTCAATTCCACCGTACAAAACATTACTTATTATTTTGGTATATATATTTCAAATGATGATAACACTACGAGCAGCATGTTTTTTCTTCTTTCCATAAAATTTTCAGGATTAAAGTACAAATTTATCTCATAAATTTTCAATTGAAACGCAACGTTATCCGAAAAGCTTTTTATTTTAAATTTAATATTGCCTCGAAAGTGTTAAAATGGAGAAGCGTCATACAATTTTTAACGGATTTCGGTGACATTATTACACTTTAACATTACTCTCGATAGAAAACTTGCGTAACAAATTTGCATTTAACCCAAATTTTTATTTCAAAGAGTATTCATCAAATTCATCCCATGCATTTTATATCTGTATTTAATATCTTAAAATGATATTTAAATGTAAATTAAAGTGCATTGAAAAAGGTGAAAATGTCACAATAAAGGTTGAAAGAATGAGTTGTTAAACGTTAGAGTCTGTAAGCTAATAAATTTTTAGATCCAAAATGTATTTTGAACTTTGATAAGAGTTATCAAATAAGCACCAGCACTCCTACATGATAAGGTCACCAGCAATGGAACAGATAAATTCATAAATACAATTTCAGGTAATAAAAAAGAGAAGATAATTAATTTCTCTATTGGAACAAACAGGGAGTTATTTTTTTTACCTTAGGATAGAAGGATTTAAACTCAGATGTACCTAATATAAAAGAGTGAGTGAATATTTTTAATTATTGAACAACTTTTCTATCTTTATTTAATTCTCATTCGAAAGAGAGAAAGTGTGATGATAATTTGTTACTGTGGGAAGAAAAAAAAAGTTAATACGGACAAATTTTTAAAAAAAAAAGTTGTCAATTTATGAATTATGATTGGCCTTTGGGGCATGCCCTGTCGAGTTGCAGGCAAAGTTTTGTCGTTTTTGCAAACATGAGAGGGAATAATTAGTGGCATATTTGTTATATCGGTAGAAGCATGTTGACGTGAATTAAGATAAATTTCTGCTAATCAAAATATTGCAACCATTTTGAATTGTTTAATTAAACAAGTTTAATATTAGTTTTGATCCTTAAAGTTTCACCCAATTTTAATTTTATTTCTTTAAATTTAAGATATATGGTTTTAATCCTTCAAGTTTGCTATATTTATAATCTTTAAGGTTTCATAAGGATTTTGAGGTATGGTTGAACGGTGTTAATGGATTTGTTTTCAGAGCGTTTTTAAAAGTTAAACACATGTTCAACAGTGTTTTTTTGTAAAACGAGATAATTTTATCTATATATTTATGTCGACTTAAGTAAAAGTACTTCTCTTTCTCTACCGCGTTCTCAGACAAATACAATTTTGGTGACACAGGCAATTATAAGGGCATGTTGGAAGGCATGATGAGGGGGCTCAAAGACATTTAATGATGGTGTTTGATAATGAGGTTGCATTTGCTTCCTAGATACTGCTTGCTTCTCCTTCCACACTCTTTCTTCAATTGAATGGTCAACGTCGCCTTCTTTTAACATCCAATTTTATTTAAAGGAGTCGTCTGAGAATAAAGTACAGAAGTATTTTTACGTAAATCAAGTAAATATATAAAGGAAATTATCTTATTTTATTAATAAACACCGTTGAACATGTGTTTAGGCTCTCCATAATCATTGCCAAACACGCTCAATATCCTCTTGTACCTCTAACGCGTGTTCCCATCCTAATTATGAGTAACACTATTTCTTATCGATTTGATTTTAAATATAAGCAACCCTTTTGCCTCTTATAAAAAACTTTTGCTCTCTAATTAATTATATGTCTTTCCCATACTCACAATCTCCATAAATAAATGTGTTTAGAAAAAATTATATCTATAATAAATCTATGAATTTTAACCAACCTTAACAAACGGTTCGTTTTACATTATTTAATAATTATTGCTTATGAAAATGATCCCATGGAGTGTAAGCTTCTCCCTTCCTCCTATTCACATTACAAAATCTTTTTCAAAATAAAACTAATAAAATTTAACTCTTTTCTATACATGAAATTTATTAAAAATGATTTATAAATAGAATAATATGATGTAATTTGATTCAAGCACTTTAATTTTTTAATCACAATGTGAAGCTAAGAATCTACTTACTTTTTTAATGCTTGTGAAGTCTTTGAGATTTGAAACCTAGAGGATTCCAAATTCCAACCTCCCGCCAAAATTCCAATCCTTGTCGTACACCGTTTCAATGCCTCCTTCCGTTCTCTCTCTCTTTCTTTTTTTTTTGCCAACCCGTTCTCTCTTTTTATTTTAACATAAGCAGTACACTTTTATTTTATACTCTAACCTATGTGCATTCCATTTCTTTGCTAGCGTGACAATGCCAACAATTATAAATTAAGTTATACATCATATAAATTAGTATAAAAAAATATAAATATATCAATTTAGCAGCTTCTTTAATTTCCTTAAATAGATTAAACAGTTTTTATATTAAGGATGAGAAGTAATACATTTTATTTTATGAAATTTACAATCAGGTTCTAAATGAAAGAATCAATGAACAAAATTTCTCAAAAATTCACAAAATTACGATTAAGGTCCTAGGAGTAGCTATTGATGTTGTTATTAACAACCTTACCGGCTTTCATTAACAACTTCAGCAGCTACTCTTAGGACTTTACGATAATTTTGTGAATCTTTGGGACCTTTTGTTCATTAATTCTTCTATTTGGGACTTGATTGTAAATTTCTCTTTTATTTTATACTATAAGATGTATGCATTTCATTTCATTGTTGGAGTGACGATGCCAACATTTAAATCGAATGGTTCGAAACAATTTAGGGTGTGTTTGGAAATCCGTTGAAGAAAGGAGTTTATGGATTCCGAGAAGAATTTACGGATTTCGATATGATTTTTACATATTTCAATATGATTTTATCTTGATTTACGTGCACCATTAGTAAGAAGTTATTCCCAAACATGCACTTAGGCATAAAATAAAAAGAATATTATTTAAGAAAATAATGGAGCGCGTAATTACTAATTAGGGCTGTTTGGAAGAGACAAGAGGGAGGACAGTGTACTTGTTGACGATGTCGAAGGACAGGATAGCATCCCATTGAAACTGTGCACGAGGCATGTTCATGTGTATCATTTTAAAACCATGTTCCTTCCAACTCATCCTTTTATCTAAATCGGTGGATTGACCTCCACCATCCATTTGTCAAACCACAAGCCAATACATATATACTTGGCAAAAAAAACACACGCACAGACACACACAAAAAAAATTTTTAGGGATGTTTCATTGTAATACTAAAAAAGGAAAAGCCAAACATATTTAATTATATCTTAAAATTTAATAACTTTTAAACTCTCCACCCTTTTTTATATATACACTTTACAATGAAATAACAATTGGCATAATAGCAATAGATGAAGAGTAAAATTCTACGTTAATGTTAATAAAAATCTAGCTATCTCATATCTCATAAATATTGTATGAGATGTCAAACATTTTTTATTTATAAATGCTAATATAGCTCATTGTTAATATATGTTGTTTTAATTAATAAAAATCTAGCTATCTCATATCTCATACAAAAAATGAGTTAAGCATAGAGGTTAGATTTTGATTAATGCTACCTCCTATCCACAATATATGTTCCTTCTAGAAGAATGGTTTGGTACAAAATATAAATCACTGACAAAATAATTAATTCTCATTTTCAAGTTCTGTTTGTGTAGTTAATACTCATTTAATCCACATTCTTTAATAAAGGGTAAAAGTGAAAATACTTTAATTTATGACACATTAAATTAGGAAAATACTTACGGACTCTCAAAGTGTCATATCATCCATGCTAAGCCTAATGAAAATGTTTCAAATACCATTTATTGGTGATACCATGTCCCATGATCTCTCATAATTATTTATATTTTTAATAACCCATTATAATATATATTTATTACAGGAAATAAGAAATAATTAAGAGAAATTTTTGCAATATGAGATCCACAATGAATGACACTTGAAACATTTTTATTGGATAGAGCATGGATAACATGACATTATGTAAATATGTAAGTACTTCTCTTAAATTATTTAACTCTCATTTTTTATTTTTGTGAATAAATTAAAGTGATCTATACTATGAAAATGATGGAGTATATGTTTATTTTGGGCAACTTGATCATTGAGTCATGGGATGAGGCTCAAATCTTGGTGAATTTTCAAGACTTTAACCTTTTTCTTATGGCTAAAAGATAGTGTGGTTTCATTTAAATTCATTATTTGTTTTTAGGTTGATGCATATGCTATGATTTAAAATTATAGGAGCATTTATTATTATTATTATTATTATTATTATTATTATTATTATTAGTACTATTGGTAATAGTGGTAGTAGGGCGTGCAGCATGCTTTGCAGTATTCCACGGTATTGTTGACATTAAAGTGAGAATCAATAATCCACTATGATGATGGCGACTTTCTTCATTTTTCTCTGCATGCATTACTTATTGCTTCACTTAAAAGCCTTCTTAATCGTATTCTTCAGTATTTTCAAATGTATCTTGAAGATTTTTTTTAAATACAAAGAGTTACATTTAAGCCTTAACTACACGGGTAAAGTCAGTAAAAAATATTAATTATTATATAAATGATCTATATTTTGAATCAAATGATTCCTACATAAGCTTATACTGTGGACAAGTGGGAGTGGTGTGGTTTGGTTTAGAATATTTTGTCCTTTCTTTCTAATTTTAAAAAGAATATTTTTCTGATCCAATAAATTATTCTCTATTATAAATTGATCATCGTACTTCAATTTTATTGTCACATAATTAATCCTATATTATAGATTGTTTCGTTATGGTTAAGTTTAATTATCACGAATTCCTTTGGTTTCTTATTTAATAAAATTCGGATCATAAAGTTTCAATTATTTTCAGGTGCGAGTTTCGTTTCATACCATGATCCATGTGTCGAAATTTCAATGAAATGCTATTTTTAGGGAATTTTCAAATAAAGCTTCCTTCTATATAAAAGTAGATAACTATGTCAGGTGATATATATATATATATATATATATTTCCTTTTATATTTCATTTGTTCTCAGTTTTCCCACATCGAGCCATTTAATGCTTTAGAAAAAGTATTAATTTTTTCAGGGAATGTGAAGATTTGGGTCTAAAATAAAAAAAAACGAGAATAATTTATCATGTAATGCATAAATACGAGAATAATTAATGATGTAATGCATACTGTGTTATATGTATGGTGACATGTCGCCAGCTCGATTCAGAGTTCAAATCTAGTCTCCTACAACCGACCGTACAGGAGCAAAACCTCTTGTTGACGACTTAGCTGACACACGCGTTCTCAGTGACACGTAGGATTCGCATTAGCTGACACGTGCCTTCACTGTAGCACAAGAAAGAAAGAACCCACTGTTTTTTTTTTTTAAAAAATTACCTTTCACTTCCTAATGAAAATGGATTTAATTATAAAAAAAATCTCAATAAGTGTATAAGCATAGTCATCTTTCTGCACTTAAATCTGTCATTACGTGCTATTTAATCTTTATTTACTGTTGGACCTTTGGGTACTGCAATTCTCCAATATTTTTCTTCTCATTTTTTAATAAATTTCATCAAAGTAACTTTTGAAAGCTGCTTTGGGGCTTTAATGTACGATAAATTCATTAAAGTTTCAATAATTTTATTTTATATTAAAAGCTACATAGTATTTTGTTAAATAAATATAAAAAATAGCAATCAAAATATTATACATAAACATTCTTTTAGAAAGGTCATGTAAGAGAGAGATGAAGAAAGAAATTTATATAGGAACATCTATTATTGTTTTTGGCAAAACA
>JANTPZ010006438.1:0-16515 GCA_025593235.1 Vachellia pachyceras | reverse complement strand
TCATTTTGAGGTGAGGGCATAATCTTATTTGGTTCCCCTAAAGGTAGATCAGCCCTAAACTTTCTCTTATTCCTACTTCCTTTTTCTTGGACAGAAACTGAAGGAGATATTTGACTGTTACCGGAGGCAACCAGTGATGCCATTTTAGCTGCAAAACAGGAACGGAAAAATCTATGAATAAATTTATCAATTTTTCTATAGCATCTATTCAAAAGCACCTATTATCATTCAATAACCAAAACAAGTTGCATTTCCATGGTTCCAAAAAGGAGGCCAAATTTAAATTTTCCGTTTGCTCAATAGAGAACATCAGTCGTATACATTCAAATAAAGTAATTTGTCCTCTAATTACTAGAATAAATTAACTAGAGATGGCTTAATGAAAGTTATTTATCTGTGTCATCCGCATAGTTATTATTTATCTTTTCATAATCTTAAAAATGTAGGGACATTGATCTAATGAAAATGAAACGAACAAAATTATACTGATAAAAAAAATGAGCGAGACAAGATCGGTTGTTCTCATAAATAAACTAGCACAATAATATTACTCTGATGCGCAAACGAGATGGAGCAAAACTGAAATTACGATCAAAAAGAATAAACGTTGATAGGTTCATTCAGAAGAAAGCCAACAACATTGCCTGCTGTACTGAATAAAAGAAGAGACAAAATCACTCAATTGAAGGGCATTGCATGCATCGAAGGATTCAAATCATTTTACCTTAAAATTTTAGTATTGAAATTTACGATATCCAGCTTCCTGAATGTGCAAACGAATAAAATATCATATCAAAGAACCAATAATGATAATAAGCCCACTAACCAGAACAGGAACGTATCCAGTAATTGAAGCGGTGAGAGCATACACAGTATACACAAATTTTAGATTAAGAGCATCAACACGGATTCAATTCCAGCACAGAATCCAGAATCTAAACGCACCCACAGATCAGAAAAGTGATCCAAGCAAAATATGTTTTCATTAATATCTGGAACGTACGCAGAAGATCCACAACAGAAGTGGAAGAAGCCGAAAGCTACGATCAGTATCAAACGATCGAAGCTATCCGATAACAGCAATTGTTTGAGCAATCAAAGGTAGGAACTCTTTTACAAATTTAGAGCATCGGAGAGTCAGATAATGTCTTCTTTTTTTTTTTGTTGGACTTATTTCCTGTGCTGAAATTTGGTTCCCAGGAGGCTATGCCTGAACGAGACTACGGGGAGAAAAGATCCCTAAAGTGTCATCAGTAGAATGCCAGCCGTCAGATCAGACAAATGAGAAGATCTTGCCGCGTGTCAAACAGAAGCCGTTGATTTCTTCAATTAACCAGATTAAGTTACAAAATTATGTATATATTTGGGAGTTATATGGAGATAAATGAGTTTACGGATTTTTAGATGGTTTTGCATATTTTAATATGGTTTTTATGAAATTCGATATGGATTTTACGGATTTTGAGATGATTTTATCTCGACTTGCATACACCGTTGGGGAAACGAAATTCCCAAACAAGCACTATATTTAAAAGGTTTTTTTAATTTTTTCTATTTTTATTAAATTAAAATATTATATATATTTTTTGAAAACATAACAAATATATAATTTATTATAAATATTATGGTATTTTAGTGAGGTGCATGAACTCCAAATTTTCAGAATACAGCTTTACTCGTGATATTGATGGATCAAAATTTATATTAAATAATCTTGACTATTTACTTTAGGTATAATTTCATTCATGAATCTAAATATTAGGACATTTATTACATCCACAAAAATCCACTGAGGGTTTGATTTAGATGAATATACATTGTAATATAAGAATACATACGTTGAACTCTTTGTGTTAGCATTTAATAATTGGATACCCATAACTAAAATTTGTTACACAAATTATGGTAAACACGTAATTAAAGGAATGTCATAAGTTTCCCATATTTAAAATTCATTCTTGCTCTTATCCAGTGGTTATATATACATCGAAATTTATATGAAAATTATAATTAAGTTGGCAAAAAAAAGAAAATTATAATTAAAATAGAAAAATACATTATTTATAATTTTGTATAAAGCATGTAAAATTGTGTTTAGTTGATCTGATTTGTCTGTTCACGGGATGAGATACTGTACTTATTTGAGAACGCAGTTAAAAAATACTTTTATGTAATCCAAGGTAAATATGTGGAGGAGATTATCTCGTTGTACTAAACAAGTCCATTACATTCCTCAATTCCTTCCGCTTATCATGATTTTAAGATTTTAGAAAATATAAATTATATTTTTCATAAATGATTGATTTTTTTCCCGACAGAGATATTATCGGGCTTATGAAAGGAGGAAAATCGTTTACGGCCATCGATCAGCATTGGGCCGAACGCGAAAAGCAGAGCCTGGCAGCTGCAATGGATCAAATTCAATCTGTACCAAACCGGAGCAAAGCCACTCCGCCGCCGCCGTCTTCGCCGCCGCCCCTTCACCAGAGTGATGCAGATGAAGAAGATGAGAACGTGAAGCAGCTGGATGACTGCGCTTCCCACTATCTTTCAATGCAGGTCCTTCTGCAATCTCCCGTGATTATGACCTTTTTTTTTGTTGCTCATAAAAACCTAAACCCTGCTCTGGAGATCGATCAGACTTGAATTTTTGACGAAAATATCGTCCTTAATTCGCAGGAATGTATCGTTAATTCAAACAGGGACTGGAAAGCCTGCCAAGCAGGTATCTGTCTCCGACTCTATATGTTCGGTTTGCTGATTTCGTATTATCATTTCGCTTGAATTCAGATGATTTGTAATTTCTGGTTTGCTGATTTCGTATTATCATTTCGCTTGAATTCATTCTTATTCCCAACTGTGTGCACCCAACTAAATGATGCTGAAATCCGTAAAAACTATATTCTAATTCATAAAAATCATCTCAAAATTGTTAATGGATTCCGTAAATTCTTCTAAGATGAACTGTAAACTCTTTAATTTCCAAACACACAATTATTAAACTATCATACGAAAGATTATTTTCTTTTGAATCATTCTGTAATGCAAAGCTATTTGTGGCATCAACTTATTATCTATCACTGCGACCTGACGAGCTTTTGATTCTCTCGCGGTATATTTTTTAGCTTCACTTCTCTGTATAGGATAGATGCATTGATCTAATTCAATGCTTAATCATCTGCCTAAGAATCTGTTTATAGGATTGTTATGTTTAAATTTCATTATTTCCCCTGGAAAATCAGCCTGCCATGCTTGTAGCCCAGTTGCTGAATTTTTGTTTTTGCACTCCACAGAAGTACAAGCTTTGAAAGCATGCATGGAAAAGAGAAAGGGTAAAAAATAGAGATAAGAATTCTGCAGAGAAGGAACTCAAAGATGGAGTGATGTGCTCTGCGTCTTGGATGGAAGTGAGAGAATAAATTGTGAAAAATGGTATCTTTGTACTATCCAAAGGTCTTGACCTCGTAATTGCTTCCATAGCCTTGTCCTATTATATTTGTGATTCAAGATTCAAGGGTGTTTGGCCTGACAATTGATTGCTGCAAATAAACTGTGCTCCCAGCCCAAGGTGAGAATGAGACGAATCTTGAGACATTGCCAAATTTTAGCAACAGATACGAGTCATTATGTAGAATTCATTCATTGCTCTTGTCTAAAAAGAAAAATTTTTCTTTAGTATTCCGTCAAGTGTCTTTTGCGAACATCTTTTCACACAAGGCACCTGGCGGCTTGAGGGATTCATGGCAATTTTGGTTCTTTCATGCTCTGCACTACAGTTCACTAAATGATGGTGCAGTAATCCCAAAGCCATAAAATAAACGAAAAACTTGTGGCATTAACGCCACCCCAAAACCATGCTGCTTTGTTAAAATCACTTTCATTTTTTTCTCTTCAAACTCTATTTTAGCCAGCACCAATCCAAATGCACACAAGTATTAACACTAAAACCACGTTTTCAATTGGTGAATGCCATTTTAAACCTGTGTTTAGTGTCTTCTTACTTAGAGTGCGCATAGTAAGCCATAATACCCATTCTTATTCTGAATTATCTGATTTTTCCGTTTGTATAGACTTCTTTTAGCAATATATCCTTTCATTGGGGAACAACTCACTCCCCCACCCCCCAAAATTTCGACACTCAATGGTCTGAACATGCCCAAATTAGCCCTTTAAAGGACATCAATAAATAACCACCCACCCACGTTCACACTATTTAAATTGATGAACACAATCTCTTATCAAATCTTAACTTCAGGATTTTTTATTTTTGCTTTTTAAAATTAACTATTGTAAGGTGCAAATAATTTAAGTAACAATAATTTTTTAACTATCACCTTTTTTAGAAAATAATTTTTACTTAAAAATTGTCATTTGAAAAAAAAAATAAAATCACAATCATTCAGATGCTCCTCGCTTGTAGACCCCCATTCATATGTGAGAACTAGGGGTGGGAATAGGCCAGGCCCCTATCAGGCGGCCTACGGCCTGACCTGTTTAGGGCCTTGTTTGGCCTGGCCTATTTATTAAAAAGGCCAGGCTAAGGCCTATTTAAAGGCCTAATTGTATAAATAGGTCAGGTCTATTTTTTTAAAGCCTGGCCTATAGGCCTTTTAAACTGGCCTGTTTATATATAAAATAAATATAATTATTTTTATAGGATGCAAATAACACTTTTTGTATTTTTTAAATCCAAATTTTTATATTAAATACTTACCTCCAATAAATATAGTAGGCTTAAAGCATACTTTGAATCATTTTAAAGGTGTACAATAATAGGTTTAATGCTTACTTTAAGGCCTTTTTAGAGGTTTACATTATATGTAGGCCTCTAAAAAGGCTTCAGGCCTTTCGAAGGCTCAGGCCTGAGCCTAAAAAAAAGCCTACATCCAGGCTCAGACCCAGGCTAAGGCTCAACATTGTCATTACAGGCTCAGGCCTATTTAATCAAAGCCTAGTCTGGCCTAACCTATTTCCATCCCTAGTGAGAACCATGTAAAAGATAACAAAGCACAGAAGACGACACGCAACGCATATCCTCAGTACTAAAATGATCATCAACGTTATACAACTAGGCTGGGAAGACCACAAATGTAGATCTAGAGAGTGATTTGTTAATCTCCGTGAATATAATCTAAAACCGGAAAATAAGAGGAAAAATCTATATAAACGAAAGTAAAAACCTTCCAATAACGTGAAATGAATCAATTTTTGGGGGGACAAGTGGAAGGGATTTGAGTCGATAAACTAAGCCTTCTCTTATTGTGCTTTACTGAAATCTAACCTGTGCTCTACACAATCCGGGAAAGGGAAGGGAGGCAAAAAGAAACGAACAAAAGAAGCTGAAACAGTTGAAAAACAGGTGGATGTTAGCACGCTAATTGCCAAAGACCGACAAACATGAAAAGAGTAATTACAGTATATACATAGTACAAACAAAATGGGACCCTTATGATTTACTCTCGTACTTGTCACCGCCACCAGCGAGGAAGGGACTTCTTAGAAGCTACGTAGCCAGAGACGTCGTCAATAGGAGGTGCCGAGAAGCCTGAGCAGAAATACGACCTAAACTTCCAGCATCCACTGCATTCATATACTCTGTGCTTTGATCAGGATTCTGCTGCTGCTGCAAAGTACCACAAATAAGATTGAAGAAATACACAAGCGACAACCATCATAGTTTAAGAACCTGGAAAATGGCATTAGATAGGATGAGAACTGACTATTTGGCAGACAACTCGTTGACCATAGCATGGAGCTGAGTTGAATCCGGCAGGCTGGTAGGGCAATGTTCCAAAACTTGCACACTCAACATTCCCTTCAGCTGCAGCAGACTTCGCATATTTTTTATGGCTTGGCTCCCAACATGAGAGATAGGCAACATTATTTCTATGTCTAAATTGAGCACAATATGACTGGTGGTGGTGAGTTGAAAGATAGCATTTGAATGATAACTTAAATGCAAAGTTGGATGTTTTGTTTGCCATCAGGTTTTTCAATAATAAAATGCAACACATGATTGATTTTTTAGCCTCATCATTATATTTCAAATTTGTCCACATTTAAACTGGATGGCATGCAAACTTATTCATGAAATGATCTGATTTAACATTTAACAAGAATTATGACGCATGATCCTGTCACAGAACAATGAATCAGAAATCTCAGTCAAGTCAAGAAATAAAAGAAAGATAACAGAGCATGAGCAAGAAAATATATTGTTGTTTAAAAACTATAAGGATCCCCGCAAAGAAATTTTACCAACTAAGATAAGGACTCCATCACTGTTATATGTTACTTTATAGCAACGACCAATTATGACGTTTAATAAACCACCTAATACAAGCTTGATTAAGTTGGCACCAGCTAAAACATCATCATGTCGTATTAATTCATGCCAGTTTAGCAGATAAGCTACATTGAGTTAGCACCAACAGACGGCACAGCTTTCTCCAGATATCATTTGCAAACCAATAACTACTAGGAGTTAAAACAGAAATCGCAATCACCTTGGAACTGGCAGTCCGTTGGGAACACTATTAAGGGTCGAGTTGATTCCGGCCAGCTCATAAGTATGGAAGTGGATGATCTTGCAAGTTGAAGCTCGACAAAGCGAGGATGCGAGATTAGACGAAGCCAAGCTTTGCAGACCCGTTTGCAGCTGAGAATAGACTTTATGGGAAGCCTTGAGAGAATGTAGATGATAATCTTTGGAGGTAAAGTTTGGATTTTGCACTGACCAGCCCATGGCAGTGCCGGCTCCGCCTCTTCCAAACTGCTGCTTCCCAAATTGCTCGCTCCTCTTTTCTTCTTGCGATTCATTGGGGTTTCTGCTCTTCGTCTTACCTCGAGGAGTTCAGTCAGTTGAGATTATCAGGCACCCACAGAAAAAAAAGACGATTATATATTTAGGTAAATTAATATTCTTCCCGAAGGTTTCGAGGAAAATGACATTAAAACAACTAAAAAATATATATTATTTATTATTGTTTTTCAGGCCAGGGCCGGAGGCCCAGGGACATGCCTGAAAAAATGCCTGTGCACAGGTCACATGTCAGTCTAACACAAAACAGATCTAGTCTAACCTGTTTTCACCCCTACTCCTCTCCCATCAGGGTCCGGCTGCAAATTTGTATTTCAACTATGACAATACAGTTCCAAGTTCCAACAAGGGGGAAGATCATGGGAAAAAAGGAAGAAACAAGTCTGCAACAAACTCACTGACAGATTTATGGCACCAGGAAGAGCTTCAAAGAAAGCAGGCCAACCACAACCAGAATCGAATTTGGTAGCAGACTTGTATTTCATAAAACTTGTTATATTCTCCGATGCCTCTCAATCTGCAAATTTCACCAGGCGAAGTACAGCACAGTTATGATCAAAACTCAATAAGCTGCAAAAAAGGCCCCCTAGTCACAAGACCCATAGATGCGTGGTCTAGTCTATCAAAGGATGCGTCCATTGCAAGTGTTTAATTAAACTTTAATCTGACATAGATTCTATGCAAAGGCCCATTGTTGGATTCTTGTGAATCAAACACTAGGGCAAGTTATCTCAAAGGTTTTTCACAAGAATTCAAAAAAAGAATTATTATGTTTATAGGTAAACAAATTTACATTAAGTAAGCATTAAGCAGTGGCTAACAATTTTCAAAGAGTATTAGAAGTGAACTACATTTTTCAAGTTTCAACTGACATTTGCATGTTGAAAACATTGTTCCCGGGCTTCAATATTCCAAAGAAAAGGTACATATGAAGGAGATATAACAATAATAGATGCATACGGCGACGGCAAATCTTTGAGAAGAGCAATCAAACTTGCATCCCTGCCAATTGAACAGCGTTATTGAATATTAATATTAGTATTGGAATTAAATTATATGCAGAGCAATGCATTTCGCTCTCTCTCTTCCTTCTTATCAAATGTTTAATTAATTGAAATCCCAAAAGCTTGGATAGCAGAATATTGTTCAGCTAAAGTTCAACCACCCCTCCCCGGGTTTTCCTCCCACAAGAGTACAGAAACGAGAAAGAAGATTCCGATCACTCAAGTAATTATAAGTTACGATTCAAACTAGCAGAAACCTAAACTATGCACGCGTAAAAATCAAGCGGACGAATTAAAATCAAACAAGGAAGCCAAAAAAAAATGTCCATTTGGAAGGAGTGAGTATCATATTTGACTGATATAATCAATAAGAGAGTCAAATAAGGGAATATACTCAGTTCCTTTCTGACGAAGAATCCTCAACTGCTCCGGTGAGAGGACGGCCCTCCATTCGTCCTCTGATTTCCGGATTGGCGTCGGAGCGGCCATTTTGCAGCGTTCTCAGGACACGCCTTGCCTGGTAAGTGGCTACCAACAAACAGTTAATTTACGATTGCAAATCACTCTGTAGCGAATGTGTGTGTAGGTCCTCCAATTTTCAGGGAAAATGAACTTGGACGGAAAGTTGGGCCTGGAGTCGTTTATTTATTAGTCCGGCCACGCGAGTGTGGGGTAATAAAATCAAAATATGCGCTTTTTTTAATGAGAAAATTCAAAATGTGCGTTTGCCTGGTAATAAAAATATCTTTTTTACACCGAAGAAAGAAAATATCCTTTTTTTGCCCGGCTAGTAATAAAAATACATAATATACAATGTAAAAATTATCTATATGTGATGAAGATAAAAAAAATAAGACGTACATGAATAAACCAGAGTATCTTTAAAAATTGGGAGATCACAAACAAATTTTAATTAATATAATTTTTAAAATAAAATAATACAAGCAAGTAATAGTGAAATATATATATTTTCTCATATCAGTGTGGGTTTCCTGGGTTTAAAAACCGAATTATGATTTTTTTGCATTAAAATATTTAGGCAAGTTGAACCTCCAATGACTTACTAGAGTTAGAGCACACCATCATATTTACCGATAAAATCTTCGAGATTTAAATTTATAAATTTGTGAGCTCAAATCACTTGCCAACCGAATCATGAGTTGACTTTTTTGGGGAATGTGGGGGAGAGCTGTTTTGGGCTTAGATCAGAAAAAAAAAGAGATGATATTGGGCTTCTGAGTCCAGATTCGAGCGTGGGCTTCGAAAATCACTCACTGGATGACGTCAGGCTCAGATGTACTTGTGATCAACATTAATGTGTGTTTGGGAAGTCCGTTTGGAGAAATGAGTTTACAGATTTCAAGGTATTTTGCGAGTTTCAAGATGGTTTTATGGATTTCGAGATGATTTTAATGAATTTCGAGATGGTTTTTACAGATTTCGAGATGATTTTGTTTCGACTTACGTGCACCGTTTGAGAAACGGTGTTCCCAAAATTGTTTTCAGTTCTACACGTAATAACGCTTCAAAAGAATAAACAAGGCTTTACCAAAAAAAAAAAGAATAAACAAGGCAATGGCCTCGCAGCCTATAACTAAAGCAATTACGTTGTTTAATAACTTACAAGTTGATGAGATAGAATATTGAATTAGGGATGCAATTGAAAATCAAAATCCATATGGAATTTCGATACATGCATACATACAGTGTGAGTGTGAAAGATTGAAGATCAGCATTTACAATATTAGGTTGCGATCTTCTTTGTTCCCGTTTGACCAGAGAGGCCACCGGCCTACCCACTAATGATTCACAGTCATCAGTTAGTCAGCCATTGAATCTATCTTCATTCCTTCAGCCCATCCATCCATATACCACCAATAACAACTTCGTCTTCTCTTCAAGAGCTTCTGTATATATTTGATGATTCATGTCAGCTGAATTACCCAAAACTTGGGGGCACTTGGCATTCTACAATTTACACATGTTCATTATGCTAAACCTACATGAAACTTTTTCTCGGTGAACTCACTCCTAAAGGCTCATGTTGACGGTGAGATTTGAACTTATAACCTTGTGGGTTATGAACCAAATACTTACCAACTATATCATCTTAGATGAAACTTGAAGACTGCCATGCTTGCATGATGTGCCTTGCAAATGGGATCATATTATCAAACTATCTAATTTGAGCAGCCTAATCAAAGTGCCTTGGTGACTACTGACTAATAATGGGGGGAGACAAAAGTAAATGGGCTTCAAACAAACTTGTACTCTTTTGTGTCACAAGTATGAATACATCAACTGTAGAAAATCTTAATCCAAGAATGATCCATATGTCTGCTGCAACAATGCAAAGGTCTTGAAGGGAACAGCCTCCCTCTTCATTCACTGTTAAAGAAGAAAGGGAGAAAAAAAATCCCCCTTTATATTGGTCATTATCACATTGGTTCAAAAGCAAAATTGGTTAAGAGCCTACCAATTCAACCGACCTTTGGCTGGCCAGAGATGGGACCTCTATTGCCGTATTTCGCATGGATGCTAAGACAAGTCATTCCCCACAGAACGATGAACATCAGATGTGGTTGGAGATATCTCATAAGCTCCTTTCTTGGCCCTTGCTAAAGCGCTAACATTGATCTCACTTGATGCACGTGTAATTGACTACATGATCAAAATTAAAGACAATGTAATAAACAGGTCAATAGATAATGAATTAAAACAAACGATTAAGCTACCAGTATCAAGCAATTTCATTCTTCATATTGCACAGTATCTGTTAGTGTAAAATAAGACATCACATATTGATGTGCTTTTGTATATTTAATAGCTTATTGTAGTAGGTAAAATAATTATGGCAGACAAAGCTGACTAAAATTCATCATTTGATAGGCCTTAATAAACATAATTAGGTACTTTTCTTACCATCTACTAAGCTTTTAAAAAAAAATTATAGCCTATTAATTTGAAATCCTTCACTACAAATATCAAAAGCATATAAGGCCAAATAGACTTCCTGCTCATCCCTACATTAGACATGCTTTTGATTTGAACAATGATAATCGTAATATCATCTGTTCGGCTCTCATGATCCAACCATAGCCTATATGATTCTCCAGCAATCACGGCACATGCATCACGAGGATCTGCATAGCTTGCTGCCTACATTATGATAGAAAACATGAAATTTATTAAGCAAAGGAAGGCAATCATAACATAGTTGGAACCTTTGCCTGCATTTATTTCACAAAAATAGAAACTTTGATTTGTGCAAGAATTGTTACAATTAATAGCGAAGGAGCAAGTTTTGAGAGATCAATTGCAATACCATCTACAGTGTTCAACACATCAGAGATCACTGATTGATCAACAGTAATGGAAGATCATGCACGAGCACTAGCAATTAGTATCATATTGCTTGAACTATATGGATATGTTATTTATGAGTCTACAGAATTGTGGTAGGTGGCACATTAAATAAGCAGATAGATCTTTCAAAAGGAACATCAGAAAGTAATCAAAGATACGAAATTTACGGTAAGGTGACATCTTGTTATTTGAATTTTGATACACTCTTCTCTTCTCACGTAAGAAAAATTAGGCACATAAATGTCTAAAATCTAAATAAGAGAAACTATCATAAACGTTCAATGATAGAGACAAGACATGCGAAATAATAAAATAATACAAATAAGAAAATCTAGTATTCTAATGGGACTTGTCCTAGTGTATCTAACTCCTTCTACATATAGGCATTTATAGAATTTAGAAGTACCACAGAACCATTAACATGGCCACTTGCAAACAATAGAGCAAAAAAAAAAAGGAAAGGAGCATGGATCTTCAGGAAGCGGAGTAAGAACTAAGGAAGAAAATAAAACATGTGTCGTACCATATCAACAACAGATTGGCTAGATAGGAATTCAAACACACCATCACTTGCAACAACAAAAAATGGATGATTAGGTGTCAGGCAAACCATTGACACCTCTGGAACAGCAATGACACCAATAGTCTCTGCCAAACTATCCCCGACACTCCTTGTAAATGCAGTTCCAGGATACATGGCATTTGGAAGCCATAACCTGGGAGGATCACCACTCTGGCTCTCTTCATCATCCCAAGTCTGAATATTTTGATCCTTAAGCCCTTCCAACTGATCAACAGTCAGAACCCTGGCCCCACAAAGCTTCACTCTCTCACATTCATCTCTTCTAAAGGGTTTCTGATCAGAGGACAGGTCCTCAGCAACAATGCGGTTCCCATCCTTAAGAGCTAAAACTGCTCGAGAATCACCAGCATTAGCAACATATAAAGTGTCTCCAATAACAAGTACTGTAATTGCAGTAGTGCCACTCGCAGAATCATCAATCTCAGAATCATGCAATTCTTGATTAGTTGAAACAAATGCTGAAGTATATGCTTCAACAGGGTCATCCAACAAAGTGTGGTCATTTGATAGTGTCTCTACCAACCTATCTTTAACGAAGTTCGAACACTGACTACCATATTGGCCGTGCCCGTCATAGACACCAAAGAAATGTATGCTTGGGTAACGCAGTAACTATCTTGGTTTCCTTCAGTTGGCGTGTCAGGGTAATATCCTCTCTGCGTAAGGACGGAGTATTCCAAAGTGAAGCTGTGGGACAGAACGGGAATAGACTCCAATAATTTCTGAGTAAGTACGTGTTTCCGCTTGGAAAAGGAAAGACCAAGTTCTCGAAGGTCCACAGAACCACCCTCTGACGGCGGCGGGTAGCGGCTACAACACTTGCCGTGGGCACAACCCATTTTTCGAAGATGAGCTATGATATTGGGAATAAGGCCTGAAGGAACCTTCAAAAGCTTACCAACAGCGTTTCTATTTATAGTAGCGGCGGCCTAAGGTAGAAGAAGACAGGTAATTGTGGGTGACAAAAGCAGAACGGTTGCTTGCGAAGCTCCGCATTGTGGTTCCTAACGTGCTACTCTAAAAAAAAAAAAGGTTATTCCCCTTAAGAAACGAACAACAGGAGAATAATCACAAAGTTGAGAGAGCAAGCGAATCCAATATCTTTCCAAATGCAATTACCCTTTAAAATTTAGATTACACTGAAATCTATAAAAATTATTATCTTTAAATTCATCCTCCAAAATTTAAGTTTTACTTCGAACTTTATAAAAACTACTCTGAAATGGATTTCCAAACTAACTTTTAAACGATCACAAGACATACTATAATAAATGGCTGCTATTATTTCATCCAAGAAAAATTCTGTCCTTTTATCTTCTAGTGCAATTCTAACAAATCCTCACTGGGTTTTGACGAGGCCATCTATAATTAGGCCCCTCTCACGTCTCCACCAACTAAAGAGATAATGGGTCTGTTTGAGAAAACGGTGGAAAAGTGTTTTTATCAAGGTAAATGTGTGAAGAAGATTATATCGTTTTATGAAAAAACACTGTTGAACGTGCTTTTGAAGTGTTCAGAAGTTTTGCCAAACACCCCAAATGACTATAGGTTAAACCGTTAAGGTTTATCCAATTTTTTGGCGGTGGTTATCTGAATTAGAGCTGGTCCGAGCATTTATTTGATTATTATTATCATTATTATTATTATTTGTATAACTTTTGGCAAGGTAATTTGGTGTTGAACCTTTCTGATATCTTCTTTATATTCTTTTTTTTCTTTGGTGATATATCTTCTTTACACATTCTTTCTGACTGAGCCAAACCGCTATAACTCTTTGTTAATTGATGTGATGTTGTAATGTCTGAGAGGTTTCGGTGAATTTCCATTACCTAAAATCTGTCTAACTTTCCAACAACAAAAAATTTTTTTAGCATATTTCAAATTAAGCTTCACAAGTCTAAAAGCTGTCATCTCATGACTAAAATGTTAAGGGCCGGAACACGGTGAAGAAATGTTTTTACGTAAGCTGAGATAAATATGTGAAGAAAATTATCTCATTTTGTGAAAAATACTGTTGAACGGACTTTTGAGGCTCTCAAACATGTTGCTAAACAGGGCCAAGATCATTTTTAATTGGGAGATTTAGTCTTAGATCCCAAATAAGCAAAATATTTAAAGAATAGTCCCATATAGAAAAATATTTAATGAGAGGTCCCATTGACAACATGAGATCCTTGTATTGACAACACATGTGCTGTGTTGACAACACCTCATGTTGTTAATGAGACCTCTCATTAAATATTTTTCTCCATGGGACCATTGCTTAAATATTTTATTTATTTAGGACCTTCTAAATCTACCTTTTTAATTCTGCTTGGGCCCTGCGTACCAAAATTCCAGAATCTTTAATAAATAAAGGCCCAAATTAGGAAATAAGAAAATGAAAGTATCAAAACACGAAAGTGCTGGCTGTGGGGTTCGAACGCACGCGCACTTATGTGCAGAAGATCTTAAGTCTTCCCCCTTAACCTCTCGGGCAAACCAGCTCGATAATTGTTTGCGCCAATTGTAATTAAAAGAGAGATTCCATTTTTTTTTTTTTAAAAAAAGAATCGAATCTTCAAAAATCAAAACTCACCCGACACATCATGAGCGATTGATTCAGAACTTCAATGAAAACCCATTTGCCTCGTCTCTCCCAAATTCAATTTTAGTCGCTGCCCTTTTTTAAAACTACATGTTTAGATTTGATTATTTTACCTAATTTCAAATTACTATGTAAAATAAATTTTGTTTCGACCTACATAAAAAATCTTTTTTTTTTTAGGATTTTTCAAACAAGTAGTTTCACATCTTTTAGAGAATCATAAGCATAAAGAATTTATGAACACACTGCGCATTTTTAAAAAAAATTAAAAAAATAATTTATTGAATTTTTATCCTTTAGTGACATTAATGACTGAGATGCTATATTAAACTATTTCAATTATTATGCATCCCATTCTAACGAGTCCATTGCCCAAATTTCTGTCTTGAAAGTGTTTTTTTAAAATCTGTTTTTGAATGATGAAAGAATGTTGGATTGAAGAGTTTATGGGAAAGGATCCTCTCCACTACTCAAAAAGTAGTGGAGATCTCCACTGCACATCCAACGGCTCTTATAGAGGAACGGTCTTGTCATTTTAGTGTTATCGGTTCATGTGCAGCTAACTCTCATTTCTGAAAGCAAAAGAACGTGAGTTTCAATTATAAAATGCACATGTTAAACAAATAAGAGCCGTTGGATGTGCAGTGGAGAGGATCCTTTCCCATAGTTTATTATGCGGGGCAGAATTTTGGTAATGTTTTGTCATAGGCTATCATGTAATATAGAAAGATACAAGTCCCAAAGTTCACATTACAGAAGGCCATTTTTTCAGTGTGAATAGTTGAGAGAAGGGATCAAACTTAAAAGAGGATCATTATCCCTTCTTCTTTCGTTTTCTATATGTTCTTTAACATAAGCTCAGTCTAACTTCATCATATTTACTATTTTTAGACCTTGATATAATGTTGGAAAGATTTTGATTAATCTCTGTATTCTTAAATTATATGCAACAATTTTGGCCCCAAAAAAAGATCACAGGCAACACAATTATGACAATTTTACATCAGCTGAGTGGTGTGTCTACACAAAACAATATATTTTGATTTAAAGAAACAGAGAAAAGAAAAGTCGCACCACCAGGCTTTTTCTACAGTCCCTTCGCAGTTCTGACATTGATAATGCATCATGCAATTATACCCATTTTCATTGCCGGGCAGTGACATTACCAAAGAGTAACAATAGGCAGCTGATAAAAATATACCAAAACTGTAAATTTTTGCTTGCTTTAATCATGGAGGAGAAGGAAGGAAGAAGAAGAAGAAACAGGGTTCAATGTAACCGCAAAACAAGAGCACTTTTACACCCACCAGTAGAAGTAGACAAAAAATAAAAAATCTTAGGCGTGACAAACCTAAGTGGGATGCTTTATCATGATCACCCCAGTAGTCCCCCACCCTAACTTCCCCTTTTTCATACTATTGCAAAATCCATCCTAACCTCTTCCACTTTCTTCATCCACTTCTTTTATCTTTATCGATATGTTGATTATCTCCAAAATTTCCTGGGAAACCCAATCACAAAAATAGACTAAATCAATTAACAAACACGTGAATATTTATCCCTTTCTTCACTTTTTTTTTGGCTCCATATTCAAATGCCCATCCATATTGATTCACCCCACAACATTCATCATCCACTGTAACCAATCAAGCAAATTTAGCCATGTCGTTATCCTTCACCCTCTACTAAAATTTTCAACTAACTCTAACTTCCTAAGCTGCTATCCATCTCTCTTTCTTTCCCACCCCTGCTGCCGCCACCATCGGTTTCCTTGTCTCCTCTAGCCTTAAGTACTTTTCCGGCGAGCTGTAAATGTTTGAAAGACAACACTACCTGCTGCTGGAAACTGGTCCATTGCACAACTCCTGTATTTCAATCCCAGAGGTTCCACTGCTCCCACCACCTTTGTCCACAACTCATTGCTGTAGCCACTGGACGATGTTGTGGCGACTGACATGGTTGCCGGCCGGAATATCTGAACTACCTTCCTCAACACATGGACTAGATCGTCATTAATGGAACCCACGCATTCGAAGCTTGCGTAACTGTAACCATCCTCTGGGGTGACATGAATGGTGGAGTACCAATCGCCATCTATGCCATTCATCGAATATCCGCATGGATCAAATGCAAAATCACAAATATAAGCTTCTGG
>JANTPZ010006437.1:0-11925 GCA_025593235.1 Vachellia pachyceras | reverse complement strand
ACGGGATGATGCAATTCAGAGCATCTGGACGACTTCCGACTGTACAAAACGGCAATTGAAGGAGGGCAAAAGAACCATTTGTGCAAATTGCTGGTATAGAAGTCTGCCCCGATCTCTTTCACATTAACATCAACACACCCAACAGCATGAGCTGCGTCCACGAAAACTTGGTCGACGCCTTCTTCCCTACAAATCTTTACCAAGTCCCTAACAGGAATCACCACGCTCGGCATTGAAGTAACGTGATCAATCACAGCTAGCCTAACACTGCTACCGTCAGCTCTTCCTCTCTCCAGAGCTCTCCTAAATTCACTAATAATCTCCTCATTAGAATTCACGGGAAAAGGCAACTGAACCTCAATAACTCTGCCTCCGGCACGCGTAACATACGCCTCCATTGACTTCTTGACGCTACCGTAGGCATAATGAAGCATAACAACGGCGTCCCCCTTTTGAAATTTTCCTTCTTGAAAGGCCCAGGCAGTCTGCTGAAGAACGATAGCAGCAGCCGTGGTGGCGTTATCAACTACAGAAATCTCATCGACGTGGTCAGCATTAATGATATCCCGGATAAGAGTCCTAGAATGAAGAATCCCCTTTTTGAGCTCGTTGAAGTAGAAATGGTCCGGCTGGCGGAGATTCTTCAGTTGCCATCTTTGCTGAGCGGCAATTACAGAAGCGGGGCAGCAACCGAAGCTACCGTTGTTAATCCGGGCAACGGCGGGGTCATGGTGAGCGAATTCGGATTGAATTTCTGAGTCGGTAATGAAGGAACCAAGCTTGGGCTTTTTCGCAACGCGAGAAACGGAACTGTCACCGTTGAGGTGATTATCGTCATTTTTGTGATTATGACTGTGGTTGAGAGAAGCCATTGGGAGGTGAAGGTGTAGAGGATGGGGCAGAGAAGCTAGGGTTTTCCTGAGCCGAGTAATGAACCCGAGGAAAAGAAGAGCGACGCCATAGCTCCCGAGTCACGAGTCACGGGTCGGGAAATGAGTCGGGGATACGGACAAGTGGCGCCTGAAAAAGAGATCACCAAATACATGTATTGGGGTGTTTGGCAAGGTTTATAAACACCCTAAAAGTACGTTTAACAGTGTTTTTCTGTAAAATGAGATAATTTTATTCAGATATTTACATCAACTTATATAAAAGTATTTATCTACCGCGTTCTCAAACGGACCCATTATTTATTTGTCAAGCTTTGGTGCAAATAATTCGATTTATCAGTATTAATCATATTAACACAAATTAGACATATTTGTGTTAAAAAAAACAGAGAGAGACTATAGGTGAAATTGCATGCAAATTTGTTTATGAAATATAACGGTCAGTTTGAAAAAGTAGTAGATAAGTACTTTTACGTAAATCGAGATAAATATGTAGAGGAGATTATCTTATTTTACTGAAAACACTCTTAAACGTGCTTTTATGGAGTATATAACTTTACCAAGCACAATATCATAATGTTAATATCACCGATTAAATACTTGGAAAGAAACAAAATCTTAAATGTACGTTTAGTAATTCCGTTAGAAGGAATGAGTTAATAAATTTTGAGATATATTTTATGAATTCAAGATACTTTTTTTTTACTTGCGTGTCAATTGAGAGGAAGTTATTCCCAAACAAACACATAGAGTATTGTGCCTGTTTGGGAACGCATTAGAAAAATACTTTTACGTAAGTCGAAGTAAATATGTAAAGGAGATTATCTTGTTTTATGAAAAACACTGTGAAACGTACGTTTGACTTTTTCCTACTTTCCAACAAACAAACCATTATTTATAGGGTTTGTTTGTAACAACATTTCCAAAAGTTAAATACACGTTTAATAATATTTTTTGTAAAATAAAATAATTTTATTCATATATTTATTTTAACTTACGTAATAAAAGTACTTCTATAATATATTCCGACGGAACATAGATTTGTATGCGCTTATGTGGGATCTGTAATTTATAATTTATAAAGAATAATGATAAATTATACCTCTTGAAGTGGCGTTACAGTGGTTCCGTAGTGGAGCCAAAGCCAATAGTGTCAGAAGTCAGAACTAGAATGGTTCATGACGTTTCATTCCCGTAGTGGAGCCCTTTTGTCTAATCCCAACCTTCACTTCATGGAATAGCCACACACAACCATGTTACTGTTTCTAGTAAATAATTGGTCAATTTATCCAAGAATTTTAAAAAAATCACACGTTTAATAATATTTTTTTATAAAATGAGATAATTTTTTTATATATTTACCTTAATTTATGTAAAAGTATTTCTCTATTATGTTTGAACAGTACAATGATTCCAATCACTCTCACGCCCATACAATGATTCCAATCACTCCCACGCCCATCAATTCCATCCATCAGCAATCCATGTTTTTTCAATTAAATTACATGGGTGAGTCCTATAATTTATTTTATTTAAATTAAATTCATATTATTAATTTTAATTTCCAGAACATAAAATTTAATGTTAAAGTATCCATTTGGCCTATAAATTTAGATAAAATTTCAATTTAATCCCCTAAATTTAAATTTAGTCATTTATCCTTGATACTGTTAGTTTCACTTAATAGAAATCATATTCAACAAATTTAAATTACGATTTTGTAATTAAATGATGTCAAGTATGCTTAAATATTAATTATTTGATATACATATTTTTATATATTAAAATTAAGCATGTTTTATCAACATATAATTGTAGAATTATCGTTTAAATTTGTTAAGTTAGCATTTTTAGTTAAGTGAAACTAACGATATTAAAAATAAATGACTGAAAATGCACTTTTTAAGTTCAAGAAATTAAATTTAATGTAAATTTAAATGATCGAACGTTTATTTTAACCAAAATTTTATCGATAAAAATATCCAGGAGTTAAGAGCTTAAAATAATGTAAAATAAAACAAAATAAACGTAATATCACTTATGAAAAATCTATCAATTAAAATTGAGATCAATCGTAAGAAATTATGAATTAACTTTTTTTTTTCATTTTCTTTTTCTAAGATACCCTCTCCCTCCCTTCAATCTTATCATAATGACACCCTCCACCCCCATTTACATCATACTCAGCCATTTGTGTCATATGTTGCTTCCACAGGGCGCAACACGACAATTTTGAAATGACACGTCTAGTAAAGCATTAAGACATCGCTACAAGCTAACATCGATAAGCCAAAAATGTTAATTCGGGCAGTTCACTGGAGTCTACAATGAGACGAAAATCCTAAACTTCAAAATCTGCATTTACTCGTAAAAGACCAATGCATAGATACAAAACAAAACCACAGAGGTGATATGTTACATGGCTGACGCTCGGCCACAACAGCGCATCGTTGCACCATGCTTCATCGCTATCACAGCTAAATATTAGAGGACTTGGCAACTCTTTGCTCCTTTGCAGATCCCCTGAATGAGTTCTAAGAGATGGAAGAGGGGAAAACTTGACATGGAATATATGATAGGGGCTAAAAGTGACAGGACAATGTGTGCAGTAAATAAGTTTCACACGCCTGCGTATAGGGAGAAAATCACACACATTATAGGCATAACTTGGAAGCACTGCCTTTTGAAACAATCCCAAACTTCAAAGCCTACCGATGGTCCTGATCAGCAAGTGCGGTAGCAGTTCTAGATTCGGAGGAAACCGAAGCAGGGCAAGATTCTTCCTGTTGCTGTTGAATCTGTTGTTGCCTCTGCGGTTCAGCACTGACTGATATTAAAGAATCCAATCACAACATGACATGGAAAGAAGGCTACCAAGATTACATTAATTCCTTCACCGGAAACAATTCTACAACCCAAAAATAGTGTCAACGGATGAAGATACTAGGAGGCTTGAGAAAGGGCACAATATCAGGCATCAAAGCAATAGGAGTCATTTTTAAGTTTATGGTGATGAAGAATTATTAGAAGCAACTTATTGCAAACATCCTCTCGTGTTCTAAGAAATCAATAACCTTGCTCATCCTTTCCAAGAACCTTTCCTTTCCATCCCATCTTTTGCTGAGGCTTGAAACCGGTATTTGATGATGTTAACCGAGTGTCCAATGACGCTTGCTCCACATTATCTAGATCAACATTTTCTGCTGGCCATTGGTTGATTGGCAACCAGAAATCCTCAGGTATATCCTCAATGAGGGAGTCTTCGTACGTCTGTAAAAACAATTCAGCTCAATGCATAAAAAATCACTATAGTTGAGTGTTTAGAATACAAGCCGATTGGCATGGAATACAAATAATTTTTAACAACATCGCAAGATGAATTTTTTAACAACATCCAGAGAAGAGAAAAACCAAAAAGGAGTCCAACTTGATTCGAAGATAAATCAATTACCCGTTCATTTCCAAATTACATGTCACGGGCACCAGTTTCCTGCCTACCTTTGGTCCCCCGATATTCCATTCTGTATCTACCAAGGCCAAGAAAATCGAACATACAAGACAAAATATTCGTCCTCATAGCATCCAAATACGCTCATGTGCTGCATTCAGAACGATAGAGAGTGACTCGACATGCACGCGTGCAAGGAAACAGTTAGAAATCCAGTTAACTTGAGACTCAGAATAACGTAGCAGTAGAACCCAGGAGATATGACTTTTCACCTTTTCAAAAGGGGCCCCAAAAAACCCAAAACTCCGGTGTGGGAAACCGTTTTGGGAAGAAGGTACCTTGACTGGATTCAGGAAACCCTGGACTAGGTATACAGTCAGCAGCGCCGTAGCGTATGCAAGACCAATTAGAAATTAAGTTGAATAATGGGGCATGAAAGAATCGCAGTGATCACCTGAGAGGGCGAATACCTTGATATAGACGAGCGTTGGAGTCCTGACATACGCGGGAAATGAGATCCCGACCACGGAAATCCACATTGGTCCTTCAAGAATCAGGATGATGGTGGAATTGGATCAGAGGTGAAGCATTTTTGTTCTGGGTTTATCATCCATATCATGAAGTCGACCTGTGAAAAAGTCTTCTAATTCTAGGACCATATATTTTGACGTTACTAGCCCAAAAGTTTAAGAATATGGGCCGTTTAAAAATTTGCCCAGTTTTAGTCCCGAATATAATTATAGCTATACTAATTGATAATTAATGATTAGTTTGATTTGATTGTTTCATGCCCAGAAATAGCTAATAATGAATAAACAGTGATAAGCATGCATCATAACGCAGACACGTGTCAAGCACTTGTCATAAACAAAATTTTGGACTTCACAGGGGTCAAAATATTCAGACTGTTAATTAAATCTGTTAATTTTAGTAATTATGTGGATTAACGTTCATTAATGCTGCGATATTGTGCATGAACAGATAAAACCCTGTTCTCTTGTGTTCTGTAATAGGTTGGTTCTCACACAAGACGCAGATATAAAATTATATCTTATGAACCGTAAATTATATGATTTTTTTGTGAATCACACAAAAAAAAAAAAAAGATGCGATAATCCTTCCAGTGCATATTGATAATTTGACGTAGAAAAGAGTCCAAATTCCAAAATGTGCATACGACCAAATGTAAATGAGTCAGTAGTCATCACCAACGGGACCAATAGGGCAATAGGTACGAGATCCAAAAGCGCAATATCAGGCAAGATTCGCCAAACCTTGTACTATATTCCATGCGAATAGGTGAGACTTTAATTAAATAGATGTAAATTTGCAATGAAGATTGAGTCTGAATGTAGATTTTTTTAGGTTCAGGTCTGAGCTTTCGAAAGGTCTGGTAAGGCCTGAAGCCTTTTTAGAGGCTTACATATAATGTAGACATCTAAAAAGGCCTCAAAGTAGGTTTGAAGCCTTCTTTTTACACATTTAAAGAAAGGCTCAAGGTATGTTTTTAGCCTATTATACTTATTGTATATAAATTTTTAATATAAAAATTAGGATTAAAAATAATTATATTAATTTTATATATAAATAGGCCAGCATGTAGGCTTACAGGCTAGGCTTCAAAAAAATAGGTCAGGCCTATTTATCCAATTAGGCCTTTAAATAGGCCTTAGCCTGACCTTTTTAATAAACAGGTCAAGCCAAATCAGACCCTAAATAGGCTAGGCTGTAGGCCACCTGATAGGGGCCCGGCCTATTCCCATCCCTACAGTCAGTTAACAAACCTTAAAAAAGACAAGGGCTACTTCTACTGCCCGGTTTGGTTAAATTCATGAAGAGTTTAAATGTACGTTTAACAGTATTTTTTTTATAAAATGAGATAATTTTCTTCTCATATGTATCTCGATTTATGTAAAAGTATTTTTCTACCGCGTTCTCAACATGCCTATTACTACCATTCCATTTGCCTTTACATATACATACATATAATATAAATTAATATATATGGAAAATTTTCAAAAAATACCTCTTGAATTTGAAAATCTCCAAAAAGTCCCATGAATAAGTAAAACAACAAATGGGAGAGAAGGCAAGAATAAGTCATTTCATTTTTAAGTTGAAATAACTAAACTGACAAACAACTTTTTGAAGTTCAGTAAAAACTTTTATAATGATTTTGACAATATCTATATTTGTGTACGGGTGTCCTCATTCTAAGTTTATTGATAACATTATTTCATATATTGACAAATTTTTTAAATTCAGTAACAACTTATATAATGGTGTTATATCATTGAAGAATGTTAGTTTAGTATTTTTCCTTAAATATTGAAATAACAAATTTCTACTTTCTCATTCTACCGTCATTTTACTTATCCATATCATCTTTTGGAGATTTTCAAATTCAAAGTGATATTAAAATATGGGGAAAAGCGGTGATCCGGAAAAGGCCGAAGCTTCACACTCACGATTAAAAGCTAGGGAAAGAGATCATCCTTTTTAACTTGATTATATGGCCCTATACTGTCACTGTGATCATTACTGGATGTTATTAGAAAAGTAGGAAAGGGAAAGAAGAATAAATTAAATTTCAGCTTCCAAAAGCAACTAATTAGATCCCAATTATATTTGCTTTCAGATTTATTTCTCTGTGTTATCTATCCATTCTATAAAATTTAGCACATTGGCTTCATCATTAATCAGATAGGGTTCCTCCTCAGTCCTTACAGATTTTCATTGATTAATTTTTCACCCATCCTTTAGAATTTTGGAATATTCACATATGAAACACCCCGTTAATTAAAACAGCAGTTGCAGACTTTTCATTATATTTATCCATGGTGTTTCATGTTTTTCAAGCCAAATTCACATGGATCTTAATACATACATGCACACACACACATATAATGAGGATAGATTGAAGCTTCCCACATAGAAGAAAAAGATTGTTTAAAGTTATCAATAGAACATTAGTGTCACAATCAAGTAGCAGGATTTTCTGCAGAAAGTGATCATGTAACTTACTTTTAGCTCCCTTTAATTTGTTTTCCATATCCGGTGAGGCATAGATATTTTCTTACAGAAATATCCAGAAAGAAAGAGAGAATTCATTCTTTTACTCTTTTGTTGACGGTGGAAAGCCAAAGACTAAAGAAGTATGAGCTGTGAATATCATATAACAAAAGGAGGGGTCTGATCGGTCTGAGTTATTAGAAGATATATTGCTTTCACAGAATCATGCTTTCGTCAACCATTGGCTGCTTTACCTATTTAAACATATACACAACTTACCTGCTTCCCAGTGCTATGCAGATTCCACCTAACCATCTAAGCCACAATAATCAACAAGTCTGCCAATGGATTGGTGCTTTTTGTGCCCATTTACAGAGACGAAATTTCTACTTTATAATGTTCTAGAATTATGCAAAGCTCCAGAATAACTAAATATATGCACCTTTAAATTAAATTAAGTTCACATAATTACAGCCAGGAAACATGATCGTAATGAATTAAAAATATGAGTGCTTCGTAGAGGAGAGGAATATTGCAAGTTGGGTATGCCAAACTATTCCAAAAGGTTGGACAGCCTGTAAGCAATGAATGATCCATATATGCAAGAAAGGGGAAAGCAGAAAGCTTATTTAATTTCTGTGATATGCCTTATGGTACACCGTATGCTAAAACCTGCAATGTTGCTTCTGCTAGATTTGATATTTTCTCATGCAGCTGGCTCCCACTAGGGTTTCCGCACTCGGGACTACGTTCAAAGAGTGACTTAGAAGGCAACAAAAGAGAATCGCCTTTTTCCTTTTAAAAAACTCCAAAAAACGTTACTGTCCTTGGATGTGCACTAACCAAATCAATAAAGCCAGTTTTTCGTATTTCACATGATTTATAATCCATTCTTCTTGAATATTTAATTCGTCCTGCCAACTTGTTGCATTGATCCATTTTGATACGTACTATTTTCTGCTATATAATTAATACCATATATGCTTTGATATCTCTGTAAGATACAAAGAATGTTCTTCTGATATCACAACGAAGCGTCTGGCTAGCGAAATTACTTACATTCGATACATCAATCTAGAGGAGATCTTACAGGAATATGTAGGATTGGTAAAACTAGGTTTGTTTAGGTAAATCCAGTGAGAATATAATTAATTATTCACGAACTCCATGAAGTAATAAAAGCAAGCCTAGTGCAACAAAGTGAAGCAGAGGCAGTAATAAGAAACGTCCATTAAGCACAGTAATCAGGGGTGAGGAGTGAAGAGAACAGGCAAGAAAAAGAAGATGAATGCACAAGTGAAGGAAGAAAACAAACCAGCGGAGGAGAGCAGAGTTACCTTTGTGGAAAGTAGAGTTCAAATAAGAGAATTCCATGTCAGCTTATGAGGACCATGAACAATGGTTTTAGCGTTCGTATGAATCAGATTCTCCTATACCCTTGTCTCAGTTTCACAAGGGAGGGCCCAAGTCTATAAATTGAAACGTCCTAGCCCTCCCAGTTGCAACACAAACCAACACAGTTCCTTCAAGTCCTTAGTTTGTCCATTATCTATCACTATACCGACCGAGTCTTCTGTCTTCTCGTTACTGCTCTCACTCATTAGTTAGAAGCAGAAATGGGTGGGAACAGGCAGAGGAAGTCGTCATCTTTCATGTCACTTTTCAACATATTCAAATCTAGCAGGCAAAGAGGAGGGCATCAGTATCATCACGAGGCTTATGAAGAAGGAACGAGAGCTCGCAAAGTGTGGCCTAGCGACGAGGACAGAGGTCGATGGGGTGTGGCCGAACCTGGCATTGATACGAGAGCCGCTGCTTTTATTGCCCAGTACAAGAAGAGGGTTTCCGAGTCTGAAATTCACTGTGCTCAACCCCAGTAATTAATGATTATTTACTGGGATGTCTAATCTTCTGTGTGTTACGTAATTAGTTGTAATTAGATATTGATTTATCGCTTGTGAATTGCAAAAATCGATGTTTATATGAATAACTTTGTTTGTTCGGATCATGGATATCAGATTTTGTAGTACTTGTCTTGGCTTGCGAGTTAGTGTATACTACACAGGGAATCTTGTATTCTGAGAATTGAAATTAATTACTCGATCACGTACTGTACTGTTTGTATGAATCGCAATAAAGACCATGAACTTGAATAACTTCGTCCGTTCAACTCGTTTGTTTTGCTTTGGTTTAGCTGCACTAATGAATTTATGGCGCTCACCACGACCACCGAGAATGCTTGAGAATGTCCATTTAGTTTGCTGGCCAACGTTACAAGATTCTTCTCCAAATACAAAGAACCTGGAACTTGAAAACCTATAATTGTGTGATCACAAAAATTATTTCTTGTTACATTATCCAATAACTTTTCCATATGAACATGCATCAGAGTCTGGAAAGATAACCATACGGACGTATAGGTTCTCTTATAACGTTTGGCTTTTTCAAGGAAGGTAATGGAAGAGTTCTCAAGGAAGGTAAGGAAGGGGTTTGATATAATGCTTCAAGCCATGAACAATATGACTAATGACACTCGCATTCTTTTAACCGACATGAAATGATCTCAATGAATTAGTTGCTTGACAAGAAAACGTGATTGTTGTCTGTTGAAGGGTTCAATGAGTGACAGCTCTCTTGGAATCTCTCACATGTTTTCAGAAAGTAGTGGGGTTGTAGTTTCCATCAGAAACAATATCGCACGTTGTTCCGGCTGTTCCCTTGTCGAGCTCGTCCTCTCCTCCCATCTTTCCTTTGCCCCGTCCTGTATTCCGATCCCTTCTTAACCACTACTCACTCCCAACTTTTTCACCCTTTTCAGCCAAACAATCAAGCAACCCTTGTCAAAACCACATGTCTGGTGCAATTGCATCAAAGGACTTCCCACTTTGCAGAAGGAGAGATTGAAACGAGAAATCATATATCCGGCTTATTAACAGAAGTCGTCTGAACCGTAAAAGTTTTTGTACTGAGGCAAAATACACCATAAAGAGCTTCGCCATTTGATGCTGATTTTCTGCCTTGAATGGCAAGAAAAGCAACGGAGAGAAAACAAAAGTTTGAAAGAAAATATTATTACTCATCTTACTTTGTTGGAAGAGAAAATAAAGAGTAAAGAAAATGAGTATATAGTTGAATAATTAAACTATTTTTAAATAAAAATATTTTAATAAATAGTTGAATAAGTAAAATATTCTTAAAATATATCAAGTGTAATATCAAATTAAATATGATAATGGAAAATTATATTAACATTAGTATCATCAATAATTTAAAATCAAATTATTTATTAAATATATGTTTTCATGCTATTATATTTCAAAACAAAATAATTCAGATAAAAATACATCATATTTTTTAAGGTTGTGAGATTTTAATAAACAGTTAAATATAAATTATATATTATAATATATCTTAAAACTTATCCCTTTAAAAAAAAGAAAGTTACAGTAAAAATTTTAAATATATTAAATGTTAAATTTAATGGCTTAAAATGAAAAGTAACAAAGAGTATGTAGATAAATAAGGAAAACGAGTTTTCTCTCTATATGTAAAGAAAATAGTTGGAAAGAAAATGTTGTGGGACTCGCACCCCGTTTTCTGTTTATATCTATTCAAAGAGGATGAATTATAATATTTTCTTTTATCCCCAATTTCTCACCTTCCATCTTCTTTTTACCTCAACTTTTCTACACCTTCAATTAGTAGCCTAAATTGCGTCTTAATTAGTAATGATTGCACCAAGAGATGCAGATTCCGAAACGAGGGGCTCTCAAGTGAAAAGAAGAAAAGTGGGAATAATAAGATGGATGTTTAGGTAGGGAAGGTGGAGAAAGTACAAAAGCAGGAGAGCCAACAATAGTGCAATATCAGGAGAACCGTGCAAGAAGCTTGTCTTGGTCTTGGTACGAACCAGCGGACCATAACAAATGTGCTCTGCTACCTTCAAAACTGTCGTTTAGTTCAGCCAATTATATGTTCTTACCGTTTCTTTATGGGATTCTTCACTGTTTCACATTTTCATAAAGCAAGCCGCGTCTCCTAGTATAAATTCATTACCACACTGCCATACTTCAATTCAAAACCAAGACATAACAAGCCCTCAGATCTTCTTTCTCATTAAAATTAAGACAGTGAGTGAGTGTGTTGTTCGTCAGAAACAAACAGCCATGGGAGGCAACAACAGCAACAGACAGAGGAAGTCATCTTCGGGGTTCATGTCGGTTTTCAACATGTTCAGGTCGAAGAAGAACGGAGGAGGCTACTATGATTCCTACGATGATGGAATGAAGGCGCGTAAAGTGTGGCACAGTGACGAGGATAGGGGTCGCTGGGGGGTGGCCGAGCCTGGGATTGACATTAAAGCTGAAGCTTTCATCGCTCGCTGCAGGAGACGTGTTTCTGAGTCTGAACGCTTTGAAATTGATCCTGCTGCAGCTGACAACCAATAAGAAACTTGGATGTTTATATTTGTTTATCTCTACGCATTGCCATTCTTATTCAATCCATATTCCTTCTAGCCGGTATTTGCATCTTGCTCCTGCTTCAGTAGCCGCCCAATAAGAATCTCCATATGTA
>JANTPZ010006436.1:0-15315 GCA_025593235.1 Vachellia pachyceras | reverse complement strand
CTGCAACCCAAATTTTCCACAAGCACAGGGGAAGTGTCCTGTAATCATTATTATATCAGATTCTCATCATCAATGTATCAATATCATTATTTTTTTTTTCAGGTAAAAAACAATACATCATTATTCGTAAAACTAGAAAACAAAAAATATAGCGAAATTATTAGCACTTAAAAAATAATAGATTTTATTTCAAAATTTTATGTAAATAACACATGAGACTCACTCTACATACTGAATACCCAAAAGAACTGTGTAGCCTCTTAAGTTAGCCTTCCCACCACATGCATTTTGTCATTAATGACGACACTCAATTCATTATTTGATTTTAGACTCAATTAATAAAGACTGATTAGAGAGAGAGTGTGTGTGTGTTTGTAAATTAAAGTAGAAATAATGAAAATATAGAATATATTTAAAAAAGAAGAAGAAACATGAGTAATGATGATGATTATTAGATAATGAGCTCATACTTAGCGAACGAATTATGATCATAATGCTACCGCACGAGGAATGAGCAACACCATCATTTATGCTAGCTACTTCACATTGTTAATATCAATTATAACTATAAGCCTCCCATTATATATATTAATTAACATTAATCATATCATATCATTACTATGATACGATGATCATCGTCATCGTCGTCATCATCATATTTGTCTCTTGAACGGCTTAATTTATATATATAAATATAAATATAAATATATTGAAACCACAAGTTTTGCACAAGACTTGAGATTTTAAATCAATTACTAACAATTTTATGAATAATGCGCCTTGCCACTCGTTTGGTATGTAAGATTAGAGATTTAATTTCAAAACAATAATAATTGGATTTGGCTATGGCTATGCATATGCATGACCAATGAAATCGTCATTCATTACCATCCCCATAGCCACCACAGAATATATAGTACTTCTTCATCTTTACATGTATGTATATATATGATTCACCTGGTGTTGAAATATACTATTCATTTATAAGTTTGTTAGATCAAAAGTTTTTAACGAGCTAAAAATTTAATACACCAGAGATGTCTCATTCAGTGAAGATTTACATGGGCTTGTTTGTAGCAACGTTTGCAAAAGTCAGACGCACGTTCAACAGTGTTTTTTCGTAAAACGAGATAATTTCATACATATATTTACTTCAACATTGCGTTAAAGTACTTTTCTACCGCGTTCCCAATCGTACACAGTAAGTATATAGGACAGACACACACTGTGTCCGAGCCTGCCTCACAGATTTATGAAAACGTAAAGCAAATAGTTTTTGTTCCAAGAATAAGTTCCTTCTTTATAACTAATTTATATTTATAAAACAGTTGCCAAAGTTTTTGGCGTTTTTTATAAAAAGATATCATATTTTATTTTGAAATTATTCTCATCAAATTATATAATATCCACCACATCTCAGGTGTATATGGCTCTATATATTATCATTCGTTCCACCATAAATTTTTGATTATTTAATTAACGAGAGTACAAGTAGGGAAAAGTGGAATATCCATCATATTACCAAATAAATTTAAACATAAATTAATTAATACGGCTAAAAAGTAAGACTGGAGAAGAGAAAAAAGAAAAAAAATTAAGAAATCATTACAACACAAACAAAGGATGAAGTAACATTGCGTCAAGATGATTCAAAAAGAGAATGAGACATTATATGGAGAGGCAATGATAGGCATTGAGTGAAGATTCAGATGCAGGCCTTCATGAATTAATATTTTTGAATCAGTGGTGGTGAATCATGATTTTGCCACCCCAAACACGCCCTTATATCGTTTGTAATTAAATGTCACAAATCTAATACTACCATTTGATATAAGATTATTTTATTCTTTTAAAGATATTAAGGAGACTAAATAAATACATTACTTTAAAGTATTTATTTATATTATTATTGAAATATTACATCAGTTTATAAGTTACTCAAATTAATCTGAAGAAAAATTATGGACATAAATAATTAAATATATTAAAGTCATAAATTTAATTTTCTTAATCTTTTCTAAAAAAATTAACCAGCTCTTATATTTTATATTTTTCAATGGTGGGTATGGCTTGTCATGTTCTCAAAATAAAGTATTGGGCTAATTTCAACATGTATACAATTTAAACTAAGTAATCTCTGTATGATCCTAAATACAGAAGTTGAATAATTAATTTATATAAATTAAGAAAATTTATTGAGAAAATCACTTTTAAAAAAATGTGTCTTAATAATTAAGTTATTTGCATTAGAAACTACTCCGTTATTAGAAAACTTCTTTAATTATAAGTACCATCAGAGCATAAAAAAATCACAAATTTAAGGGGCACAATGAATTGAAGGATTATAATCAAAGTAATAAGTCTCTACCATTTGTTCTTGCATTTAGGATTGAAGGAAGTAAGTAAATAAATAAATGAGGTGGGAAAACAAAATGAATAAAAAAAGTGAAGTGAGAAATAAAAGAAGAGGCACATGCAAGAATTGAAGGGTATAATTAGGGATGTTGGGACACTGCCCACAAAAGGCACAGCTCCAAAGCCACCCTCCTTTGCCCCCTCAACCCTCTTCTATCAATAATCAATATAGCCCACTTCTCATTGTCTCTACTCGTATGCCCTAAATTTCTTTAATTTTTTTTTAAAAAAAGAATGGGTGCCTTGTATTGAAACTGTGATAAAAGGTAATAAAAATTATATAAATTAATGTGATAGTAGAATCGTGGAATTAATGAAAAGGTAATATTGAAAAATACTCCCCGTTTAGAGAAAAGCTAATAAATTGATAAGGGTAAACTTTAATGAAGAATAGAATGTTGAATGAGAGTGGTAAAAGAGATTGAAATAATATATTTTCAATCAAAATGAACATTTCAACGAGAGAGAGTATTATATTCAGAAGGACTAGCTAGGAGCAATATATTTTTAATTAACTATCGGATATATGTTTGTGTGTGTGTGTAGAGAGAGAGATACATTTTCAATATTATTGCATGGAACTAAGAAAATGAGGGAGAATTTACATTAATTGACGTTGGTTTTGATATATTTATATATTCATATAAATGTGTCATTTTTTACGTCACTGTACAAATGCATTATAGTTTACAGCAAGACTGCTACGCCATCCATATTTGAAAAGTCATCAATTCAAAATTCTAGTTCATATTTTTTATTTGTTCATTGTAAAAAGGTCCATGGGATGATGATTTTTTTTTTACTATCACATAGGTAAATTGCTAAGGTTACCAAAACTCTTAATTGGTACACGTACTATCACATATTTTTTGTCATCATTATAATAATTTTCAACATTAAATAAATGATATACACGTTTGGGGAGATTAATTTATCCACGTTCAGAATTATGATTAGTAGAATATAGTTGAATAAAATGCAAGTTGTCCCATTTTTTTTAATTATCCAACGAAAATTCTCAATGAAAGTTGATTTATATACGACTTTTTTTAATCAAATTATTATATATGACTTTTAAGGCATGGACTCAACCTACCAGAAAAATGTTATTTTGGTAACGGAAAAATCTATCGTTAAATGGCTATTTTCCATCAGAAAATTCCCATTTAGAGACGGAAAATATTAGTGACCCTCGTTTTAGCAACGGAAAATAGCCATTTAATCTGTCGTTAAATAGTATTTTTTCGGTAGTCTGTAAATCTTTACATGCTTATCCAGTAATAAAGCCAATTCAATTCATTACCTGCACAGGGAATCAAAATAAAATCATTCAATTCAACGCTGAACTGTGATCACCACACAACATACTGTTTAATAATAATTTAATTAAATTCAACCCTTTTGGTTTCATGTTCTTTTCATTCAACTGTGTATTCAACATACATACCATGGGCAACAACACATACAGTTTAGTTTAGTTTTTTTTTTTCCAATTTGGAGACTTAAACTAATATTTATTGGCCGTATATATAATATATTTACGACAAATAAACATTAATTTGTTGGTAAGGAATTATTGCACCATGCTAGCTCTATATCGTTAGCATTTAATTAAATCCTAATATCGCTTATGATCATAATGGGTAATTATCTTTGTGAACGTTATCAGCAGAGAGACATGAGGTTCTGCTTAAATCCTGATCAATTTTTAAAAGTCGGTTACCTTGAAAACTTGTTCAGCTTGTTTCAACTAACACAGTGTATAGTGTTTAAAATTTGTAAACTCTTTTTTTCTAACAGAATTCTCAAATACAAATGTTCCTCGTCCAAGCATCAAACATCGAAGTTGGCTAATTAGGTATTGACTGGAATTAATATAATTTGAGAATGTGGATGAAAAAAAATAAAAATCTGTTACCCAATGTTTATCCGTTCCTATGTCATATATGCTAGATTTATAGTCAAAGACATCACTATAACATTTCAATACAAGAATTTATTAAAATAAATAAAATCATAATTCGTGTGTAAATATTATTGACCCATTTTAAAAAGACGGTAAAGAAGTATTTTTACGTAAATTAAAATAAATATATAAAAAAGATTATTTTATTTTAAAAAAAATATTATTAAATATACGCACAGTAACAGTAGTGAAAGGGGGACAAGTAATGATTACCGGAGAGGAAAATTGGAGGCAGTGCGAGGCGGCCGAACAGGAAAAGTCGTTCCTATTTGACGTCTGCAATTGCATGACCAGCCTATTAAAATAGTAATAGTTGACAATTTTATCTTATAATTCTCTTTCATAAATATTTTCAACATGTTTAATATAAATAAAAAATATTAAAACTTATTAATTTAACATTTTTTTAATTTTATTTATATTTAATATCTACTATATATATATATAATATATGAGAGTAGAATCAATAATAAAAATTGACAGGTAAATTTATATATTTATATGAAAAGTTTAATCAAGTAACTTATAAGTAAAATTACATAAAGCTTTCTCTTCCTACGCTACAAATAATATTAAAAGAGTATATTTCATTCTTACAAGGTAAGTTTTGTTTTAAAAATCATTGATAATATAATTTATTTGAATTTTGTGAGAAATAATTAATGTTTATTTATCAAAATTTTATGTAACTAATTTTTAGAATATGATTAATCGTATTTTTCTCCAAACTTTAAAATCTCATTCAATATAATTAAATTTAAAAAATTAATTTAATCAGTTTCATTGATTTAATCACTCCTTTTTATTTTCAGTGAAGTGGTTGAAAATGACTTATTACTCATATATTCATTGTAAATAACTTCTAACAAATTCTTACTTATTAAGAAATCACAGTTAAGCTTTAAATATGTTTTAAACTGATAGTATTTTAAATTTTCGTAATTAAACTCTCTCTCTCTCTCTCCCTCTCTGTATTTATAAATCTATAAATCATTCTCACACCTAGAATTGAAAATTGTTATTATAAAGTTCAAAGTGACTTAAATTTAAAATCAAACTTTCCTCTTACGAATGACTTGTAGTATGTATAGTGGTATATGATAAAATTATTTATATTAAGAAGCCTACCCGTAAAATTACTTGCATCGTATTTTAAAATTAAAACCCCTCAACTCTTAAATATTTGGCCAAAAAAATTTAATTTTGAAAAAAGGGTTAAAGTAATTAACTATTTTAATTGTGACATCAATTTCAACTCTAGGCAATTATTATAGCTTTATTGTCAATCCACCTTATGGAGCACTAATTTTACTCTTTTTTAAACTCAAGGCAATTAAAACCTTTTTGGATGATTTGTGTTCCCACTTTGCATTATAAGAGGGGGAAACGTGTTTGACTTGTTTGTGTTAGTGTGTAAAATCAAAATCTCTATGAAACTACAATCTGGATATTAAACTATGAATGCCTCAAGATCCCCATGTCTCAACTATTTTTGTAAGAAAATTCATGTCCCATTGTTTATATTTTGTTTGATAGAAGTATTTTATATATAGAAATTAAATATTTAATCTATTCATTATATTTATCATTTTTTCTGTTTTTATTAAAATATTCACTACCAGAAAAATGTTATTTAACGATAGAAAATCCGATGCTAAATGAAAATTTTCTGATAGAAAATAGCCATTTAGCAATGAATTTTTTCGTTATATTTTCAAGCTACTATCGTTAAAATGAGTGTAGGATTGTTTCATAATATAATATTTTAAAAAAACAATGATTCACTGTTCATCTTTTTCAGTTTTTATTGAAATATTATTCTTTTCAGATTTATACCTGTTTTTGAAAAATTAAGATTCCCACTTATTATTACGTATTTAACAATTTTCATTATTAGTCTTCAGAATTTGCTCTAAAAAGATCTTATAAATTAAAACCGAGGGAGCATTTTCAAAAAAAATAATGAAAGAGACATATTACATGTTTAATAATATCATATACATTTTCATTTTAAATTGTTATTTGCTTTTAATATTGTGTTTTCTCATTATTATTCCAATTATCTCTAGGTGGGTACCCATGCATGATTTTTATTGCGATCATGATTTATGATCACTACACTAATTATTATTATAGCTTTCATATATGAGAGTCTTTTTGGTCAAGATTATTGATTGACGACATTAAAAATGATAGGCTTAGGAGGAACAAACATGTTTTAAACAATTATTCTTTTTATAATTCTGTTTCTCTCATCATTTTGTTGTAATTAATTAGCCACAAGTTGTTAAGTAGCAGTTTTAATTAGTTGACGTAACTAATCATGCATGTTTCCATTTTAAATTTGTAACAACACACGTCAAATGATTCTTGATTACTACTATAAAAATGCCATTTACCGATGGAAATTGTTATTTTACGTCGTTAAAACAAGGATCACTAATATTTTCTATTACTATATGAAAATTTTCTGATAAAAAATAGCCATTTAGCAATAAATGTTTTCGTCGTTAAATGACGTTTTTCTGGTAATAATCAAGAACCACCGATCATTTGGATAATCTAACACCGATCATTTCAAGATATATATTAATATTAGTCTATATTTTTTAATAATCACACACTAAAAAAAATCTAACACCAATCATTTCATTTGCTTGCCATTATTCCAATTACTCATTTATTGTTTGAAACGCAGCATGCTCATAATATTCCATTTTTTCTAAATTATTTACATGGTAGAGAAATAATTATTTTTGGAGTCATGAGTTACTTATATATAATCTTATTTACATGGTAGAGAAATAAATTATTTTTGTTCTATTTATAAACATATCATTAAATTTCACATGTATACACACAATTTTATTATTTATTTATTATTGTGTTAACTTTGTTTTCATAGAGTACAATATGTATATTATTGTTAAATTAATTAAAATAATCTGCATAGATGCAGGTTAGTTCGATTGAAAGTTAATCAATATGCATGATTGAATAGATTTGACTAGCTCCTAATGTTGATGCTTATAGCTAAACCTACGTACCTAACATATCTTTAAATCAAATTATATATAGATGATTAAAAAAAGGCACTCAAAAATTCCAAATTATTTCTATATGCCGGAAAAAGCATTTTGTTAATTTAATTACCTCAGGCTTATCAAATTAGATGAATTAAATTATGTGGAAGTATCCAATACGTGGCTTATCAATGGTTAACAAAAATATCAAATAATTAAAATTAGCTTAACATGTAAGGTACATTTTTTTGCCAACTTAATGTGTAAGGTACATAATGATTAAGGATAGTGATCAATACAATATTTCTCATGGTATAATAATATACGTCATTCTCACTTGTCTATTTCCCAATCATTATTTTAAGATATCACTTAATTTAGTGAACATTAAATGACAAAGCAATTAAAATAGAGTCGATTGACAAGAACTTAACCAATACTCCTATTTTCTCTTATTAAAAAACCAATGTTTTTTATATGCTTTTATAAGTGATTTTCAGTATTTTTTACTTGAACTAATTTTGTTTAGAAATTAAATTATTTATCGCCTTTACCTATATTAAATGTATCCAAAATTTAAAAAGTTTTCTACTCCCTCTGATTCACAATATAAATTGCTTCTAGAAAAATGATCCGATCCACGGAATAAGTCGTTTGCAAGATAATCAATACTCATTTTTCAATCACACCCCTTCAATTAATGCTTAAATGTGACTCATTCTATTTTTGTCACTCCTTCAAAACCTTATTTAATAATAAGGGTAAGTTGAAAAATGCTTCAATTTAAGGCAGATTTAGTGAGTTAATGACAATTTTTTGTTTCTAATGAATTAATTAAAATAACTTATATTGTGAACCGGAGACATATATGTTTACTTTTTTTTTTGACCCCTAACACAATAATTTTAACAAATTCGGGTAAAAAAAGTATGTAAGTAAGGCAGTCATCTACGTATTACTAAAAATCTGGTCAGCGTCATTTTTTCTTGTTAACGCTAGTTTTTTTACCAGAGTGACTTAACATTATTAAATTTTAAAATTTCTGGAGGAATATTGAACTGTAAAAAGGTTTCGAAACAATATTATTACTGAACAAAAACTTATAGGATAAATTTGTATTTTAACCTTCTTTAATAAGGTGGTGGTGCTTATTATTATTATTTATTATCGTTATTATTATTATTATTTTGGGATATGATAGAACGTCATAATCTTTGTTGGTTAGAGAAATATAGTTAAACAAAGGAGTGATAGGATCCGTTGGCAAAAGAGAGAGTGATGATGTTGTAATGTTGGGTCCTTTATTTAATGGCTCAGTGGGCCCCACTACCAACCTTAGGTGGCGCTTGTGGGCCCTCTTGTTGCCCCAAGCCTACCCTCATGCCCTCCCCCTTCATTATGTCTCCCTTACGCATAGGGAAAATTAGGAGTAAGGGCTTAAATGATTGAGATATTAAAAAAAATTAAGTGTGATAAATCCTATTTTAAAATTTTACTATCAAATAGAGGCTTTAATTCAAGTATTTTTTTTATGAACAATAAATTAATATGAAATAAAAAAATATTAGAATTTTTTCCTTGACATAAAAAATATTTATATGACTATCTAATCAGGTCATATTCTAGGTTCAATTGGGGTGACTCTTATAAGAATATTGGTGTGCATAGTCAATAAAATTAAAAAGATTGAGAAATTTAAAAAATGAAATAATGGGCATGGAGCACAAAACCAGTTTTATCTGTCTGTTATTGGGGAAAAACTTTGTTTCTATCCAAACATATTCTATATAATATTTTTGACAAGATCAAAATGCTAAAGTAAATTCTCTTCCAACAGGAAATTAAAGATATAGAATATGTATAAAATTAGAAGGAAGTCACCTTCTTTATGGTTTATAAATAATGCTAGTAATTAAATGAGGGGTATATGATTTTAAAAGTATTATAAAGTAGGAAAAAAAAGACACTAATTCCACTTAAAATTCTATAAAATATCTTGTGTATTAAAATATATCAATTTTGAAAACAAAATAAAGAAAAAAAAAACCATAATAAGCATCTACCCCTCTTTATCTCTTCCCTTCCCACCCATAAAATAGGGCATCACGTGTGTGTTTGTCAACCTTGGTATGCTTTCTTGGTCAAACCCTCCTCCTCTTGTACACACTCACCCACAACAATTCTTATATCTCTCCATATATTTCTATAATAAAAAGAAAACAAATATATATAATTCTAAATAAAAAATAAAAAAGTGGCCATCTGGGTCTTCCCATGATCATCCAAGACATTCATCAATAATTATAAAGACCTTTTCAATGACGCCTTCTCACTCCAAAACCTCATTCATTCTCTCTCCCTCTCTCTCCACCTTCTTCGTCCTCCTCCTTCCTTTTCTCTATTTATATCTCTCTTCTCCCTGTAATATTGCTTATGCAGACTCTGAGATGGAGCTTGGTTTGAGCTTGGGGGATCATTCTTCAAAGCCTCCTGAAGCTTCCAGCTTTCTGGGATTAGGCTTCACCACTTTATCCATTGGTCCTTTCTGTACAAAAGCATCAAATCGACAACAACAAGAAGAGCCGGAAGAAAGAGAAGCAAAAAAGCAGAAGGGAAAACAGAGTATTATCCAAGACCACGAAGATAGAGTTGAATATGTTCAGCTTGATCTTCTCCCTCGCACTCCCGTCGCCGTTCCTCGCACTAACCCACCTTCCCAACTCTCATTTCCATGGCCTCCCTCTGAAAATGGTCAGCACCCAGTTCTTAAAGCTTCCGAAAAAATTGGTTCTTTCACTGTTTTAGCCTCTTTTTGATGTTAAAGACTCTGTTTTTGACATGCAGGTAGTTCCTCTAGAAGCATGGACATGAATAGACTGCCACCGCCGCCGGATGAAGATGAGGCGGCGATGTCGTCGTCTCCGAACAGCGCTGCATCGTCGTTTCAGATGGATCTCAGCGTGTTTAACATAGGAGGGAGTGGTATGAGTGATTGTAAGAGGGATTATGAGGGAGAGGTATATTATGATCAAAGGGGTGGCTCCTCAAGAGCAAGCGATGAAGATGACAACGTTGGTGGTACGAGGAAGAAGCTAAGGCTGTCTAAGGAACAATCTGCTTTTCTCGAAGAGAGCTTCAAAGAACACAGCACCCTTAACCCAGTAAGTATCTAAAGAGAAGCTCGATCATCATAAACTCATCACGCGTATCTATCTATTAAATTTCCTCTAAATCTCCTCTTAAAATTTCTGGTGCAGAAACAGAAACTTGCTCTTGCAAAACAGCTCAATCTTCGTCCTCGCCAAGTAGAAGTCTGGTTCCAGAACAGAAGAGCAAGGTATAGATATATATATTTTTATATATGAACACACACACACAAAAAGGAAATAACTTTTTTTTTTGTGGTGGAGATAATCAAACTGCTTTTTCTGGGTTGTCGACGTATGTAGGACGAAGTTGAAGCAGACGGAGGTAGATTGTGAGTACTTGAAGAGGTGTTGTGAAACACTAACTGAAGAGAATAGAAGGCTTCACAAAGAGCTTCAAGAATTGAGAGCCTTGAAGACTAATTCAAATCCATTCTTCATGCAATTACCTGCCACTACTTTGACCATGTGTCCCTCTTGTGAGCGAGTCGCCACCAACAATTCCACCGCCACAACAACCACCACCGCCGCTACGGTTGCTGCTGCTTCCTCTGCAAGTGCTAAAGTCACTGAAACAAGAGCCGCCATTAATAGTGAACCTGCCTCATCCAATAAAGCCATTGGATTCCCTCTAAGCAACCCAAAGTTTTATCCTTTTGCTCACAATAAAACCCACCAACACCACCACCGCCCCCACCCATTCACACCGTCTTGAACTCTGTGGTGCAGATAGAATCTTGAGCTCCTGATATTTGATCAGATCGATGCGTTCAAGTATCTTGAGTGCTGCTGAGTATGGTGGATCAGTTGATGATCTATGATCTTCTAAAAGATTTGTTCTGTACATAGATATGTTCTCTTGGAGTTTTGATATTGATTGGGTTTTCTCTCTTTTGTTAAATTTAGTTGTTGTCACTTTGATTATTACACCATGTTTCTGGGTTTTTCCCCATCGGATGTAAAAGAGAAAGAGAATTATAGACAGTGAAGAAAGAAATTAAAGAGAATTATAGATATCCTTTATATATATATATTCATATATTGATAATTAGGTGGTTAAGTGGAGAGAAATGGAGAGGTAGGTGGAGGTGGAAGGTCACAAGGGGGTGAGGTTGAATAAGGCTGCTTTATGAGAAAGAGGAGAGGAGGACTTTAATTTTAAATTCATGACATTTTTTTTTTGGCTTTTCAATGATTTCATTCTTCTTAAAGGCATGAACCTACACGAAGGCCTCAATCATTCGTCATGAGCATACTTTGTGGGCATGACCGCTTCATCAATATTCGCTTGTGCTACGTCAAAAAGTTTTCTTCAGATCCATTTGGTGGAAATTACACTTCATGACCCCATACTTTCATGAAATTAATCTAAATATCACTTTGGTATCTTCACATCACTATGAAATTAATCTAAATTATCAACTTATATTACCCATATGATACCCCCTCTTATACTTAATCTTAGAGCATCAAAGAGCTGATTGAAGGTTGATTCAGTCAAGAAGATAATATCTTAATTTATTTTATCACTTTCACTTATTATTATTTTCTTCAAATTTATTTATCTAAATTATAACTTGATGTACTACTTCCTATTATTAATATAAGACCCAGTTAATTAATTTAAAAAAATTGGGGAAGTTAAATAAATTACTTATTCATAACATATATTATATGATATCTTTAAAGTGCTTACATGTATATTCATATATATAAGTATATAAGTCAGGCTTTAAATTAATTTGGATAAAAAGATAAATATAAATACTTTAAAGTAATGTATTTAACTTCTTTTATCTCTTCAAATTAATCAACTTAATTTTATATTAAGTACTAGAGATAATATAATCTAATGCTGCACTATATTGAAGAGACCATATTGTCACACTCATTCAAATCAATCAGCTTATTTTATTTTCTTTAAGCTATCTAAATTAGTTAAGAGCTTTTATATTGAAGTGCAGATACAGATAAACTAGTTTTTGAAGTACATTTAGTCTATTCAATGGAATACACAATAATATATGTATATAAAATAAAATACTGACTCTTTTAGGTTGTCTTATTGTGTTAAGCAATTAGGGTAAGAGAGGGAGCATTATTGATGGATAGATTAGGGAGAGTAGTGTGTGGAGATGCTGTGAATGTTGGAATTGGGAAAGAGTTTGCATGAGGAATTGGTTGAAAGTGGGACATGGGAGGCAGCACAGTCATAAACATGTCTGATGATAAAGAAGGCACGCAGCCCCTCTTGGAGGTCCAATAATGAATGGATGAAGCAGTGAAGCACACTTTTCAATATTCATTACACTTGTATCACATACATGCATGCATGCCCTCCATCTTCTCCCATTACCAGAAAAATATCCTTTTAACGATGAAAAATTCGTTGTTAAATGGTTATTTCTCGTCACTAAAACGAGGGTCACTAATATTTTCTGCTGCTAAATAGAAATTTTCTTATAGAAAATAGCCATTTAGTGATGGATTTTTCCGTCGCTAAATCGCATTTTTCTGGTAGTGTCGCTCCTTCTTGTAACCATCATTTTGTTGTTAGTTGCATGCATTTTTTTATTGAAGACGATCTTATTTTTGACACTAAATATAGACACGTCTCGTAGTAGATATATATTCGAAATTTGATTCATCATGTTATAAGGAACTAGTTTATTCTGTTAGACTTGATTTCGTTGGCTATATTATAAACATTTGTTTGTAAGTTTTAGTGTTGTGATGTAAAACACTTGCATAGCTCCCTTCAAAGTATACATAAGGTTGTGATTTGTAACTTTAATTCTACCTGTAATTTCACGTTGTTAGTGCTTATCTTTACCTTGATTAAAAAATATATGAAATTACCTTCTTCCTTTTTTTTAACTATTATTCATTCTCCTTCTTTGTCGTCACCATTTATTATAATTTTATATAAAAGTACATAAATAAAAAATGATTTTAAAAGAAAAACGGATTTGATTTTCGAAGCAACTAAAGAAAAAAAAAGTTAAAAATCCATGATTCATGAGTGCAAGTGTGCTACATCAACATGCCTTTGAGTTTTTTTGACCAAATTAAATTAATTAAGAAATATTTAATTAAAATTATATTTCCCAGTCACAAAAGGCAAGTTTGAATTTTACTTGAGAAGGTAATCTCGGGTGTATTATATTCTCTAATGTCGACCTTTTGGGGGTCCTTATTCATGTTGTGATGATTAATTCCACTTTATAAATCAATTAATTTTTTTTTAATCGCCGTATACTAAAAAACTAAATTAACCAACACGTCTCTGTTCTTTTCACATTAAGAATTTATTATTTAAAAATAAAAAATAATTAAGTTATACCCACACAATCCATTAGTGGCCCCAGTGTTTAAGCATGTATGCAAGATATTAATTAGTAATTAGTAATAAATTATAAACGATTAAAATCATTTAATTATTCATGTATCCGTACGGAAGTTAAGTAGAAGATGAGAGTTTATGCTATAATCAATATTATTAATCATTTTATTTTAATTAATGTCCACTTTGTGTCACTTTATATTTGCAAGAAATGGTTGAACTCTGAGCCATGATTATTGCACTATACTTCTTTGTCAAGTTTATTCATGAAATTATTTACTCTTAAAAAAAGGCAAGTTAATTAACTCCAATCATGTGAGATGAATAATTACGTCAGGCATGATGTAATTTTTTTCCAGGTAAGTAATAATCCATCTAATCAAGTTGACTTTTCAATTCCTTCCTATCACTTTCTATCTTTCTTTTGTTCCCTAATTAACCTTTCAATTTTTCCCAAATCATGAGATTTTGGTATTAGACAAAAGAAATCTTCTTAATATATGAAACATAAAAGCATACATTCACATATACCACCTCTTTCTCTTTCTCTGTTTAATATAAAAGGTAATTGATTAATTTAAAATTTAAGTAAATTACTTTAAATTATTTATATTTATATTATTTAAACTAATTTGTTTGATCTATAAACTGTTAGATAATATAATGATGTACATTAGTATTTTAAAGAAATTATGTAATATATATTATACTTGAGTAATTTATTTAGTTTTTTAATTTCTTCAAATTAGTTAACTAGGTCTTATGATAAAAATGGAGTTAATATAACACAACACATGGTATGTTTTGAATTTGCACATTTATTTTCAATATATATTCTTAGAAAATTAAGGAAACTCAAATGAAAAAAACAAGATGTCATTATTTTTATTGATGATCTTAAGATAAATATGTTGTATAGCCTTGTCTTATTTTTTTGTTGAACAGTGTTGTAGAAGCATGGGAAGAGGAAAAAAATAGAAAAGGACAAAGACACACAACTTTGTGTTGTGCATACAACACACAAGGAAAAAATTATATACATGTAAAACGTATAATAATACGCAAGAGTGTGCATGCGTAGGCTTTAATGTCACTCACAACAAAAAATGACACAACACATGGCATGCTATTTTGGGGGGAAAAGGCACAAATGTTTGAAGATTAATAATGTTAATGATAAGGATAATAATAAAACATGAATTGGAAAATGATAAATTAAGATTAGACATTGTAACAACGAACAAGGATCCTCGTTGGAACTCCAAAGACAAAAAGCTTGACATCACCTCTCTATACCAAACTCCAACTCATCCCATTATTGTATCTCACGCCATTACTCTCTCATTTTGATTCTCTTCAACCTTTTACCTCCTTTCACATTTCAATTCTTCATATAAGAGGGTGATCGATGCCTGAATCAAT
>JANTPZ010006435.1:0-13770 GCA_025593235.1 Vachellia pachyceras | reverse complement strand
AATCATTTAGCAGGTAGCAATATCTGAAAAATATTGATCTCTGTTAGTAAGCTAAACCCAGAGTAAACAGACTTCACTCGCCAACCTAGCAGCTACTATGGAGCATGGGAATGGGTTTCCGAATTAAAGAATATATATATAGATCATATATTGAATATGCCTGTATGGGCAGAACCGACGCTCAGCTAAAAAACAAAAAAGCAAGGTTCCACTTACTTCTGAATCTTGGCAATGAGTTTCTCAAGATCCCAGCTGTCTTTTGGAGCATCGGAACCAACGTTGGCCTAGTTCAACACGAATACTGATCTAGGATGTAACAATCGTATAATCAAAATTCCTTTCGTATACTTATCTCGAAACGAATAAAATTACATAAAAAAAAAAAGGTTAATCCAAGCACTCACAACTATTCCAGATCTAGGATGTAACGACGGCACAGTTCCATGGGTGCGCCATAATGGTTAAAGCAGAGCGCACCTCTAAAATGTCATCCATTGTCAGTTCTGCATATTCAATAATAAGAGACTGGAGGTCCTCCGATTGAAGGGCTCGCCTCCTCTCAGTATAGACACGGTCTCTTTGGCTGTTAAGGACTTCGTCATACTCAAACAATTGCTTCCGAATATCAAAGAAATAGTTCTCCACTTTCCTTTGAGCCTCATCCAGTGCTTTGGTCAGCATCTTGGACTCGATAGGTAGGTCCTCAAATCTGAAAGCTCGCATTAAACCCTTCAAATCACAACATTGAAATGTCTTAGCAATCGGATCATTGGTAGCAGCAAATACCAAGAGCGGTCACCAAAATACCTGAATTCGGTCTCCACCAAATATACGAAAAATGTTGTCTTCAAGACTCAAGAAGAAGCGAGAACTTCCTGGATCTCCTTGTCTCCCACTTCGGCCACGCAGCTAAAAGGATTCAAATTGAAAATTTTAAGATGCTTCCTTTGCAACATTGCTTATCGTAAAAGTCGGGGATCGAGAGACTGAGAATTTAGGATGGGCGAGAAATTTATCTATTTCTTTTTAATTTTTTCAAAAAAGGGGAATGCGTCGCAGGCCGTACAAGCTCCTTCTCCTCCCATCCTTGCCCCAACAAAGAGAAAGTAAAGATGAAATGGTAAACCTGATTATCGATTAGCCGTGATTCATGGCGCTCTGTGCCCACTACATGCAGTCCACCAGCTGCCACAACCTGTAGCCAATACGAAAATTAGGAATACAAAGTAAATCAAGTATATGTTAAGTAACAAGCTTACCTGCTTCCTCTCTTCATCAGTGTAGACTTTGTATTCTTTAACAATTTACAGAAAAGCAGTCCGAAGCTTAGCTATGACTTCATCCTGAGCAGGACCCTATATAAAGAATTATACGATGATAGCATTTTGGTTATACATGATTGGAAGCTCATAAATTTTTATGAAGGGGAATCATCACCTGCCAAAAAAATTGAACAAATTAATGCTCTACCTAAAATTAAAGATGACTAACTTTTCGATTTAATCCCTCAATAATTTTCATTTTCCAACCAAACATTTTCTTTGGTGGAACAAATAAAGAAGCTATCTCCATGACTTTCATGGATGGAGGGACAAAAACGACTTGGAATACATTATCGGTGGAGGGCTATACTTATGAGGATCCAGTCGAGAAGCTCATATCTTTCAGGGACAAAGATTGTAATTTACTCGAAATCCATCATTCAGGCTTTCTAATATCAACTCGACAGGGTGGGAAATCATCGTCAGATATTGTCACCTTTTCACAAGAGAATGATAGGCGCTCCTCTGCTTCAAGCTCTGTCAATGATCTCTGACCCCATGTTTTAAGAGCTAATTGCAGAGCTTCCTCAGCCAACTTGGTATTTTCATCCGATAGCTTGCATGGGAACAACTTCTCGTTCACCTGGAAAATGATATATATTGAATTGCAGAACAGACTTAAATTATAGCTTCTTAAGAGCAGTGTTGCGTAGCTGAAGGTAATCACCTATAACCAGAAGAAAACCAAATTCCATACCTTCCATGTCTTCATGGGAGGAGGTTTCTTTACTGATACAAAGACTCCTTCAGCTGGCTTGACAACCCTACAATTAAGGTCAAATAAAAAATGCAGAGAACCTTTCAAGATGGTAACTGTTAAAATTTCAAGGTGGCTGCTAACAAAAGGAAATCTTGCATCATTCTCTAAGAAGGACTGGTTAAAAGAATATGGTGCCTATGGTAATAGAATTACCGGGGCATCAGCATCTCACGTAGCTTTAATCTTGCCACAAATTCAGCATTACCACCAAGAATTATATCTGTCCCATGACCAGCCATATTGGTAGCAATTGTCACAGCCCCAAGACGATCACTCTGTGCTACAATTTCTGCCTCTCTCTCAACATTTTCTGGTTTTGCATTAAGAACCTTTAAACAATACATATTTCATTAAATTCATAAAATAATGATATAAAAGGTTATGGGATTAAGATAAATTCATGTCCTTTCACATTGGAGAGTGGTAAGTCTATGTTAGCAACACTCGGCTTAACTTCAGTTAGGCGAGAGTTATATAAAAAAAAACTAAATTATCCAAGGAAGTTGAACCAGGCATTGTTTGGAAAATAAGTCTTCTTATGTTCTGCGGACTTGCCACAAAAACAAAGGAGTTCTCACCTCATGTGGAATTCCAGCTTCTTATGATTTGCTTGAATGGGATCAAAGTTTTATGAGAGACTTGTATAAATTTTTAATAAGATTGGATAATACCAGTAATACATTACAGAAATATTGTCACAGCTTACCTAGTAAAGGGTACTATAAGAACTTTGATATTCATTCATTTTCCAATCATAAACTACAACAAAAAAATTGGAATTAATTATATTTTTAATAATATTCCTGACGATCAGCAATCTTTGTACATAATAAATGTCCAGATTATGAGTATAATGGAACATAAAATAAATGCCGCTCAACAGAATATTAATAGTTTCTTTAACAACTATCTTATATACCTTTCCTTCACCAGTTCTTTGTTCACTGAAATAAGGTCAAGTACAATCTCTAAATATCTTCATCGTTCAAAAATAAGTTAAGGCAATAGAAAGTAGCATGGCTTTCAAAAGAAAATTATTCATGTAACACCAGGATAAATAAGGAACTCTCAAGGATCATCACTTGACATCAAATAAATTATCAAGCTGCATGGAAAATTCCGACAAATAAACCTTATCAAAACAAGCCCAAACTATTAGAGAAAAAAAAAGATAACATGACGGAATTTTGATTATAAAACAAAACACCTGCATAACTCGACCAGTAAACTCATCCACAATCAGAACCTCTTTTCCATGAATTATGTAGTTTACATCTCGAAGAAACAGTTCTTTGGCTTTTATTGCATTTAGGATATACAAAGCCCACTGTTCTCGAGGGTCATATAAATCTTTGACACCTAAAATTTCTTCAGCATCTTCATAACCCTGTTCAGTTAGTAACACCTTTTTTGTTTCTCATCCACCGACAAGAACAATTAAATAGAAGAAATTTTTTATCACAAATATCCTCTGTTCATAAACATGCATCCACTCTGTTTAGCAAAAATTGAAATAAATTATACTTATGACAAAAATTAATTCAATGCTTGGATTTCATTTACCCACGTAAAGCAAAATTAAAATGTTCAGTTATTTTTATTATTCTGAAAAAAATAATATATTATGTTTTATGTCCATGCTCAGCATGAGATCCTCATATTCCTTACCACCGACAAAAAAAAATTAATATTTCATCCACAGCTATAATTATTAGCATTACAAACCTGATTTACCGCACACAACAAACCTAATAAGCAATAATTACAGTAAAGAACAGATTTACAAATAAGCAGACCAAGTGAATTTTCTTAGGGCACACAACCAAAAAGTGAGCTGAACAGTAACTTGATAAACCTTCATGTGATATCAACTATAGATAAAATGAATTTCCAAATATAACCATGACTTGAAGCCTTACAGTGTAATGTATATCTTGTTCAAAGGCTGCTGCTATTTTTGCAGCTTTATCTGCAGGTCCTGATATGATGAGAGGAGTTCTAGCTTCATCAATGAGAATAGAATCAACCTCATCAATGATACAGTAATTAAAGCCCCTTAAGACAAGCTCCTCTACATTCTGCACATTACAAAATAAAAATTCAACACGATATGATTGAGTTGAAGTTAATTATTACCAAGTATATACCAAATAAAGAAATGTGTAAAGGAAGAATCAGAATCACTTTCCGTGGCAAGGTTGTCCCTTAAATAATCAAAACCAAGCTCACTATTTGTCACATATGTTATATCACATAGGTAATTTTACTGTCCTTGCTCACTTGTCATATTCTCTGCGCAAAAAACAAAGCAATATTATACCACAAAGATATAGGTTCAAAATGCTACCCATAATAATTAAATTGAATGACTAAAGACTAAAGACAGGGGGAAAGCCCCTAAAAAATCAAGGCCAAGTTACATCAAGGATGAATGGACTTCTATTGGGAAATGTAAAGAGAGACAAACCAAATCAACTTCTGATGATGAAATAAACAATCTTTGAATAAAATAAATGCAACAAGAAAAGGTGGAACTGAAGAATAAGACATACTTTGGATGAGGCCAATCTTCAATCCAAGAAAGCGGGGAACTTGGCCAACCCACTCACAATCCCGTCGAGCCAGATAATCGTTGACAGTGACAACATGAACACCATTTTCTTTTAATGCATTTAATTAAGCTGGCAAAATAGCAACCAATGTCTTCCCTTCTCCGGTCCTCATTTCAGCTATTTCTCCCTTGTGAAGAACCATGCCACCTATATGACCCAAATTCCAAAAATCAGTAAAATTTCCTTTTAAGGATGCATATTAGGCAAAGAGAAAATTATTGTAGCAATAGCTTGACTATAAAAATTATATATGATATCGATGGAGTTGATCCTGCAACGGATTCTTGTGTACTTAAGAGCCATAATTCTTCCACCTCATAGGCTAGTTTTCAAGGGTGGCTTCTTAATGTAAAAATGGTTTCCATCAATTTTTTTTATACATAAAGAGAGCACAAAGGCTCAAAACAAAAAGGTTACACTAGGAGGGGAGTTTGTCCCAAAGAAGCATTCGAGCACCACACCTGCAGGTGGTGCGGACACAATTGGTAAACAGTAGAAAAGGAGATAGCCTCCTTAGCCAAGGCATCCATCAAGAGATTCATCTCTCTAGGAACGTAACGGATAATAACCTGCCACTCCCTAGACATGAGCTCCCTAATAGCAGAAAATAAAAGCCCAATATTAGAGACATCCCTTTGAGAGTTGAGCATGTCCACAAGCAACTTAGCATCTGATTTGATGATAACTTTCCTGTAGCCATAGGCAAAAGCGGACTGGAGACCACTGAAAACAGCCCATTCCTCAGCAACATGGGGATCACACTGGCCTAGAGATTTTGCATATCACATAATCCAGGAACCTGAGTTGTCCCTAATGATGCCACCACAACCTGCCTTCCAGGAAACTTTGGCCACAGCACCATCGACATTGACTTTGACCCACCCTCTGCTAGGAAGGGTCACTGTTGAGAATGGCAGCTAATCGGGTCAGAGTGCAGCTGTAAAAGATCATTACATTGAACATAAAGTTTCCAAGTAGCACTAACTGTGCTATAAGGGTCCGACGGTTTGACAAAATGATTATAAAAAACATCCTTGTTCCTCCATTTCCAAAGCAACCAGCAGGCAACCCCCCAAAAAAGATCCCAATTAGAGAAGGCCCCTGATCCCAAGTCCCTCTTCAGATTCATGGCAATCCAATCACGCAAAGAGCACAAAAAGAAGCTAACAACATGGGAAGGATGAACAACTTTGGACCAAACATCCCTAGCATACTGAAAATCGCGAAGGATATATAGAGCATCCTCCTCTCCATCAAGACAAAATGGGCATAAAGGAGACACACTAGACCATGAGCTCCTCCAAGCATTGGTAGACAGTCTATTATGAAAGACTTTCCATAGGAAAACCTTTATTCTTTCAGCTCCTGTCCACTTCCATATCAGCTTATATACTGGGCTATACATATTTAGAGGGCCAGCTTCAATAGAGAAATAAGCACTTTTAACCGTAAAGATTCTGTTAACAGAGTAACCCCAGGCCATAAAATCATCTCCAGCATCATATCTAAGGGGAATAGATGAAGATAATTTGGAGATCGCCTCACCATTAACCAAGTTCCCCATACGGTGAAGATCCCATCTACCATTGACGACCCAATCGGCAACCCTGGAGATTTCCTCTTCACGAGACAGAGGTCTAGTGCATAAATCTCGGAGGGCCCTCCCTGGGATCAACCAAATATCAAAGAAAAAACTCACCATATTCCCATTCTTTACCTGCCATTTGGTGCCTTTTTCAACTATGTTTTGTTGCTCACAAATAAAGCGCCACAAGCTAGAATCTCCTGTCTGATAATTAAGAAGGCTCTGTTCACTCCTCAACATGTACTTGTTATGTAAAACTTCATCCTATAAACCATTAGCTCCTCTAAGAAGGTTCCAAGCTAGCTTAGCACCAAAGGCACAATTCATCGACTGTAACTTCCTAAAGCCCAAACCCCCGTGTGTTCTTGGAAGAGTGATTATCTCCCAACGCACAGGGTGGAATCCCTTTTTATTCTCTGACCCCCAGATGAAATTTCGTTGTATCCTTTCCACTTCCTTACAAATGCCATGAGGCACCTTAGCCACTTGTATTGGGTAGAGAGGGCAAGAGCTAAGGACCAATTTGGCCAAGGTGATTCCTCCAGCAACCGAAAGGCAATTAGCTTTCCAAGCAGACAATTTAGTTCTAACTCTATCGAAAATGTATTGAAATTTTTCATTAGGTCTTCTTTCCCTAGACAAGGGAAAGCCCAAGCATCTCCCAATTTCAGTTGAAATCTTAATGCCAGAAATATTTTGGATTCTCTATCTCATCCTGGATGGCGCTCTTTTGGAGAGAAAAATTGAGGATTTCTCCTTACTAACTTTAGCTCCTGATGCATGGCAGAATTCGTTCAAACAAGACATCATAGATGAAATTTGCCTTTCCGTGGCCTCCCCGAAAAGGAGAAGATCATCAGCAAACATAAGGTGAGATATGGCAGGCCCATCTCTAGATATAAGGAAGAGATTCCACTGTTTAGCATCCACCGCATCACTTATAATGTGAGAGAGTTTATCCATATAGAGAACAAACAGAAAATGGGAAATAGGGTCCCCTTGGCGGAGCCCTCTCTTAGGGCTAAAGAACTCGGAATAAGACCCATTCCATAAGACATTATAGGTAGTAGAGGAAATACAATTCATCATTAAATTAATGACACCTTCCTCCATTCTAATCTCTTAAAGAATCAGTCTCATGAACCCCCAGTTGACCCTATCATATGCCTTCTCAAGATCAATCTTGATGGCCATAAATCCCTTCCTGCACCTAGATTTATTCATAGCATGTAAAATTTCTTGCCCAATAATGATGTTATCTTGAATGTGTCGGCCTGGAATAAACCCAGCTTGATAAGGGGATAAAAGGTCATTCATTATCCTCTTCATTCTCTTGGCAATAATCTTGGAAACACATTTATAGTGAACGGAACATAAAGAAATCGGCCTAAAATGCTCCACCTTCTCTGGAGTCTCTCTTTTGGGAATGAGGGAAATCAAAGTTTTATTAGCCTCAGTTAACCCCATATTGCCTTCGAAGACTGTTTTCACAAAATTGCAAACAGCCATGCCAACTGTATCCCAGTTCCTCTGGAAAAAGATGGGGGAGAAACCATCATTACCTGGAGCTTTGTACGAACCCATATCAAAGATCGCCGCACGAATCTCCTCATCAGTTGGAGTCATACCCACCTGGGCTAGCAAAGAAACATCAACGGTAGGAAACTTAGCCCTAGAGTTGAAAGCAGAGGGGTCACCCTCCTCCCCCTAGAATAAATTCTGAAAATAGCTTGTCACCATCCTTTTCAACTCTTCCTCTTCCTCTATCTAGAAACCATTAGAATCCTTCAGAGCACGAATTTTGTTCCTTCTTCGTCTAGCGTTAGTTTTCAGATGATAATATCTCGTATTCCTGTCCCCCTGAGCCATCCATTCAGTTCTAGACTTTTGAAACCATTTAATCTCCTCGAGCTTGAGCACCCCTTCTAATTCCCACTGCAAATCAATTTCCAAATTACGAAGAAAAATAGAGTGGGATACGAAGAAGATGATTGAATACCATTAAGCCGAGCTAGAATGTTCTTCTTCCTTTTTTCAACAATTCCAAAGATTTCCCTATTCCAAATAGGCAACAAAGCTTTCATATTATCCATATTTGCATGCAAATCACAATGGGTCAGCCACAGCTTCAAAATGAAAAGGGCAAACGCTATAATGACCCTGATCTCTCAAACCCATGGACAAACTCAAGGGATTATGGTCTGAAAATTTTGTTCGGGGAAGAACCCTTAGAAAACACTCCGGGATAGAAGATAAGAGAGTAGAGTTAACTAGAGCCCTGTCAAGCCTTTCATACAATCTTGAGTAGCCTGAAATACGAGGGCCTTTCCATGTAAATCTTGGACCAAAAGCCCCCAAATCAGTCAGATTGCATACTGTAATTCTATCATTAAGGAGATTCATATGAGATAAATTTGCAACAGAGCCCCCAATCCTCTCAGAAGATGAACTTATATCATTAAAATCACCATAGACAATCCAAGGTGTAAAAATGCCTCTAGCCATAAACTCCAACCTTTCCCAAAGTAAATGTCTAAAGTTGGAGTGCGGAATAGCAAAAACCGCAGTGATTAAAAATTAGACAATCCAGCCACAGAAGATTCGCAATGGAAGAATTGTCTATTTTCCTCTATAATTTTAACCGAGATACTACTCGGATTCCAAGCTGCAATAAGACCACCAGATCTGCCTTCACTTGGGATGCATCTAATTTCATGAAATCCCATGCTATTGAAGGAAAGAAATTGAGAAGCATTGCTGCACTTTGTCTCAGAAAGAAAAACTAGACTGGGTTTAGATCCATTAAGGACCAATTTTAAATTTCTCACCATTCCTTTTCCACAAGCCCCTCTTATATTCCAATACAAAATTTTAATCATAAATAACATAAAATAAAAGAGGAAATGAAGGCAAAAAACACGCTTACTCATCACACATCTAGGTTTCTGGAATGAAGGAGTGGCCTAACGGTGAGGAACTCGTGCAATCCAGGATAATTGGGTCATCAGAAGTAGGTCAGTCGTCCTCCCCTTCCATGACCAAGTTTGGATCCATGACAGCTTCACTCGGGTCCATTAGGCCTGTATCAGTGGAGCCCAAAACGTTACACTCCTCAAGTTTTTGTTGCTGCTGTGATTGAAGCCCAACAGGTCCCTCGATCAGCATGTTCTCCTTTGGCCCCACACAGCTTTCCCCCAAAGTTAAAAGTAGCACAGGTTCCTTTCTCGAATTTGTAGGCCTCAAATGTTTCTCTTCTCTTCTAAAACCGTCAGACTGCTGAACTCTATGAGGTAGCTCCTTTTGCACCAAAATGTCTTCCCTTCCGTAGTACTGCGTTGCATAGCACCTACACCCACTCTCTGTTTTCCTTCTTCGTGACACTGTGCAGGATTTGATGTTGACTGCCCATCCCTTTGCTTTCTTACAGTCAGCTCGGGAGCCTTGGTAATATGCAAAAAACCACTGTTCTCCTCGGTATCTAGCCCCACGTCACCAAGAACATTGAAGCGTGACCCTGGTTTCGCCGTCGCTATGGAGTCGCCATTTCTCTCTCTATTTTTCCAGTGCCTTCTCTTTTCCACTATCTTCCATTGCTCAGGAGGTTACACCAAATCATTGGCCCCTGGACATTGCTAGTTCTGGGCTTCTCCTTCTCGCACTGCCTCATTTACAACCGTTGTGGATCTCCTCGCTGGACAGACATCAGGCCTATGACCATAAATCCCACATCTTGTACACAGGAGATGCAAACCTTCATACTCCAAGAAATGTTCTTCACCATCAAGATTAAAACCAGACATGAGTTGACTGCCTAGTTCCCCTAACACATAATCTGGCAAAGTGTCCCCTGAGTTGGCAAGAGGTGTTCATATCCACTTTAAGAGTTTACCAATCCTATTACCAATACATGTCAAGGCTGCCTCATCATAATACTCCATAGGAATTCTTGGAATCCCTACCCACACTGCCACTTTGGAAATTGATGCTTTATGAGCTTTGCAACCAGGCTTCCATGGTTGAACAGTGAGATAATGATCAAAGATCATCCATGGGCCTCTTGTAAGAGCATTAATAAAATCTTCTCTGCTGGATAGTTTTACCACAAAATAGCCATGTCCGATGTTAACTACATTAAGTATTCCTTTCCTAGCCCACATAGCTTGTAACCTTTGGACCAAAGTCTTGTAACAAATCTGTCTTCCCAGCAATTTAACAATCACTGCTGATTTCCAGGCCTTATACAGCTTCTTCATCTTATCAGAAAATGAGAAAGTTGGAAAATTTCTGTTAGGGTCTTCCACAGTCGTGCACAAAGCCTCCTCGTCATCAGTACCATTGTTACTCTAGGACTTATCCGAGAAGGAATCGTCCGAGAGCATGTCGTCATCCTCATGTTCTTCATTCCTGCAAGTCCCTTTTAGTTTGTCTATGAAGAAAGGTCCCCCTTCCTGATAGTTACTTGTTTTGCTACCCAACAAAGGCCAGTTTCCCTGCAGAGCACTTGATCCAGATTGTCTAACATTGCCTTTTACCTTTTTGGAACTACGAAACAGTTGATCTTCCTCCTCGTTTGATAGAGGGGCCAACGACGATTTCTTACCAGTATTCATGCAGAAGAGAGAGAGCGCTAATACAGCAAATTTTGGTTGTCGACACTTTTTGTTGAATCTGTGTAGCGAAGAGGCTTGAATTTAAGGTGGATATGAAACTACATGAAAATGATTGACAATAATCTGTTTGAGAACCCAAAACCAAATTTTGGGGCATATCAGGTCCAGATTACAGCAAAGTTGTTTCCATCAATTGATATCAAAACTAAGACCACCCCTGCAGAAAAAGGCTATTTGCAAAAGGTGCAATCTAATGGCTGGATTGTGCACTGCAAAGTACACCCAGAGGGCCCAAAATGATATACAAAGGCTGCACCTTATGTAGCTTTCATGCTATGAACTTCAGTTACTCTCTCCAGTCCTTTTTATACGGGTCCAACAACCCCCTCACACATGTAGAGGAATTTAGTTGAAATTGGTTAGCCTCATCAAAGATCTCTTAAATTTGAATTTCGTTTCCAAAATTGCCCACATTCAATTAAGGTAATTTATTAATTGCTGGCTTTATATAATTGTTTTTTATTTAAATGATTACAGTCAAATGACACTTTAAATCAAAAACTAATAATTTAGACAATTTCGAAAACCTTGCATTAAGGAATAAGTAAACATTTTAGAAGGACCCTTATTGAAAGAACCAGAGGAAGTATTTATAATCAAAATGAAGATTTTGATTTTTGCAAGAAAAACTAACTTCTCAAAAAGATTTTGTACCAGAAATTCAGATGACAAGAACTTCACTGAGTTATAACTAAATGTAAATTCGCAACAAACCGCACAAGAAAATACCTATCGTAAATTCGCAACAAACCGCACAAGAAAATACCTATCGTAAATTCGCAACAAACCGCACAAGAAAATACCTATCAATTGGACATCAAAGGGTCGAAGGCCCAGAACCCTCTTAGAAGCCTCTCTTACAACAGCAAATGCCTCCTGCAATATTCCTATTTTTTGTCACTTTTTAAAAAGGCAACATCATCTGTATTATCGATTATGTAATAACAGATGCAAGCGAACTTTCTGGTTTAGGACTGATTTATCCCATGCTATGTGACTATGAATTCCAGAAATGATAAAAGGCAGTGAATAGAAGTGTAACGAACTTTCCACCCTATGCTGTAACGGTTCCCCAGAGCAAGTGAAAACACATCATGTTTCTAATTCTACCTAAACTACCCTGCAATCCTATTTCTAGAATTCCAGGGAGTCAAATTTGAGGGTCCATAAACGTCTAGGAAAATAAAGGGAAAAGCGTTGAAAGAAAAAAAAATCACGATTTTCACCCACAGGAAGGAGAGAATCCAAACTTTCACCCTGTTGTGCCCGTTCTCTCAATATAAAAGTCTGCTCCCTCAGTTCCGAAGCCGACAATGCAGACATCTTTGCTTCCAATCCGTTAATGGTGTTAACCGTTGCAGCATACTGTTGCCTGGTCGACTCTCCGGTATCGGCACCTTTAAAAATCCCACCTAATAAACCTCCCAGCGAAGCTGCCGCACTCCTAGACCGCGTTTTATTGCTATCGCTTCCCCTAGTCGACGCTATGGATCTGGAAACCAACATTCGAAGGTGTTCTATCCCAAGAAAAGAGGAATCAGATAGGCTTTTCTGGTAATGGCATTTCAGTCTATTCGACGTATTAGAAACATAAGGTATGGCGGGGTAACGCTTCGACAAAGGCGAGTTACAAAGCGGTGCTGCCATGATTAGCACGAATTAAGAGTGTTAAGTCGAGTGTCCAATTTGTGAAGAAATTTGTCGACTCCGAAGCTCGTAGTTGCAAGTACTGGAATAAGTTCATGATCCACTGGTTGGACTGGCAAAACCGGCAACAGAGAGTCCTCTGTTTCTCGTGATCTTGTGGATATTGGTTGGCAAGTCGACAACCCAAATGGGTTAAGGTAGCGGGCAGATCCTCTGCATGCAAGCCTATGGTAGAAGCGTGAGGATGCGCGTAATCGTTTCACGGTTCGTCACCGCTGAAACCCCAAGGGATGAAACAATCTGGAATTAGAGCCCACTAGATTCAAGGCTTGCCTTCTTGAGGCCCAGTCCACTTGTGAGGCATTCCAGTTTATTTTCTTGAGTCTATTTCTGTCGAATTAAGGATTGAAAACTATCGGTTGTGGAAAAAACAAGGGAAGAAAACTAATTGAACATAAGTTATATCTCTATATGTGCAGCAACGTGCGCATTTTGCTCAACCCTACGATGATGCAGAAATAGATTTTATGAAACATATATACCAATTCAGATTAGTAATGGAAGTTACTTTTTTAACATGATTTACAGTTCAAAAGGTAAATGTATAAAAGAAATTCTATCTATAAAAGTTATTTCACAACACTAATACAAATATGATAATCGTTAATCAGTAGATTTTATTCCCTAGTTCAGCTGTGATCGCTCCTGGCCTCTGCTGTCAAATATGACGATGTAATGAATCTTAAAAGTAATTCAACTTTTGTTAAAATAAAAAAAAAAATTCGATAGAGCCATAATAAATATGAACAAACATAAATCCTTTATTGCTTCATGGTAAAAATTGACGTCATATAAATTAAGAAAAAAAGAACTTCTTTCCGGTCTTAGTCGCAGCCATTGAAAAAGATTGGTTACAACGGTACAGTTGTACTTTGGAGGTGAACAAAATCTTCAGGAGGTGGCTCAAGACGAGAGTTCAGGAGACATGACATGGCATTTGAAGATCAACAACACATTTTATAAATTATCTGAACAAAGCTCCCTCATCACCAGAAACAGAAATCACAGAAAACGAAAAGCCTGCTCTGATGGGAAGATGCGGGCTCCCAAGACCCTCTCTCTGAGGGGGAAGGGGTAATTGAACCCCATAGGCCTACCCAGCAGATCGATCAAC
>JANTPZ010006434.1:0-19576 GCA_025593235.1 Vachellia pachyceras | reverse complement strand
AGAGGGGAAACTAGCATGACCAAGACCAGCTTAGAAATTACTTCAGGTCTGTAAACATGTCAGTTGCAACATTGATGCTTTGCATGAATTTAGTTGTTGGATTGTTCAGTTATTTATCTTTGTTTCTGCTTTAATTACTGAATTTTATTCTTGTCAAAATTCTAAATCTTGTATGACAAAAAAAAAAAACTCTAAAACTTGTTTTATTTCAAGGCTGTTTGCTTAATCCAGCACGACCATCTGCTATGATAGGCGGTGATGATGGTGTTGCCATTTCTCAGGGTGGTAGTGGACCTTTGATGGAGGTATGAGTTTGCAGTCTTGGCGATATTCAACTTGTTTTAGCTAAAGTCCTTGATCCAGCTTTTTGCCTTTTCTCTCACTATTTTTTTTTAAATAACTCTCTTACTGTTCCTTTCTAAGTCTACGTTGGTGTGCCTATCTGATTATCTTTGGTGCTTCAGGGACGGGATATTGCTCCTCCACTTCCGTTAGCCAATGGAATGCTAATGGAAAGCACTAAAGTCAAAAGCCTTGAAGAACCTGCTGGACCTTACAAAGCTGAAAAGGAGGAGGGTGAATTATCACCCAATGCCGACTCAGAGGAGAATAATTTTGTTGGGTATGGAGACTCCAGCGGGCAGGCACTGTCTAAGTCAAAGCATAATATTGGAAGAGGAAATTATAAATCTAGAAATGGGGATGAAGAGTGTGGTCCAGAGGCTGGAGGTGATAATGGCGCAGATGCTGATGATGAGGACAGTGATAATGTTTCTGAAGCTGGTGAAGATGCCTCAGGTAGTGAGTCTGCTGGTGATGCGTGCTCTCGAGAAGAGCATGAGGATGAAGATATAGAATGTGATGATGTTGAGGGTAAGGCCGAGAGTGAAGGTGAAGCTGAGGGCATATGTGATGCACAATCTGCTGGAGGAGAGGGATCATCACTGCCATTATCAGAAAGGTTCCTTTTGTCTGTAAAGCCTCTCACTAAGCGTGTTTCCGCAGTTTCACTTGTTGAGGAAAGAAATAATTCCAGGATCTTCTATGGAAATGATGATTTTTTTGTTCTTTTTAGGCTTCATCAAGTAAGGATAATGTTATTTCTTTAATGTTTGATATATTAATTTCTTCCTTGGTCAATATGGCATTCACTCTTTGGACATGGCAGATACTTTATGAAAGAATTTCATTAGCGAAAAAATATTCAATGAGTGCTGAAACAAAATGGAAAACAACAAAGGAGGCTTCTTCCCCTGATCCTTATTCAAGGTATCTTTTGAGATCTTATTTTGATTTCATTTTTGGATAAATTCTTAATACTTTTTTTAATTAATTTTCTATTTTCTCTCTAGATTTATGAATTCACTTTACAACTTGCTTGATGGCTCTGCTGACAATGTAAAGTTTGAAGATGAATGCCGAGAAATAATTGGAAACCAGTCGTATATATTATTCACATTGGACAAGTTGATATATAAGTTGGTCAGACAGGCACGTTGGTTTACTTCTCTATTTCTCCACTTACTCATGACCTGTTTCTTATTGAAGTTTTTGAATTGTTTTCCTTTTTTTCAGCTTCAAACAATTGTAACAGATGAGATAGACAATAAACTTCTCCAATTATACGAGTATGAAAAGTCGCGGAAACCTGGGAAATTTATTGATTCAGTATATTATGCAAATGCTCGTTTCATCCTTCATGATGAGAATATATATCGGTTTGAATGTGTAGGTCTTCTATGACTTCCCCCTCTCCACTCCCCAAAAAGCAGAAAGAGAGAGCCTTTACTAACAGAATTGTGTGGGTTATTGACCTCTTATACTATGTTTTTATTTATGGATAATATTATTTTCCAATGTTATCTTGTTGCAGTCATGCACTCCTTCTCGAGTGTTCGTTCAGCTGATGAACAATATGAATGAAAAGCCTGAGGTGTTTGCTGTTTCAGTTGATCCAAATTTTTCCTTCTATCTGTATAATGATTTTCTATCTGTCTCTCCCAGTAAAAAGGAACCCCATGGCATTATGCTGCAAAGGTACACATACTGCAGACTAACATGTTCTGTTCACATTTCACTTTACCTGTTGATGAGAAGTTAGTTTGTTGAAATATAAAGTGTTTCCAAAATATAGTGAATAAGCTATTTCCAAATAGAGATGAGGAGAACTGAGTTAAATTTCAGTATATTTGTTGGTTGAGTTTATCAGGCCTGCCAGTAGTTAATCCTTAATTTACTTTTTAGGGCACGATTTTCTGTCATGAATGTTGTTTTCCTGCTGTTAGTTTTATAAGTTTACTGCTAGTTGCTTTCAATTTGGGGATTCATGATTTGGTGCTGTCAATCGTATATGCAGAAACAAACGCGGTTATGGAGATCAAGATGAACTTACATCTATATGCTTGGCCATGGAAGGTGCTAAAGTAATAAATGGATTGGAATGTAAGATAGCTTGCACCTCGTCCAAGGTATGTTGCTTTCCATTTTTGTTAGCATTTGCTTCTCGTGGCTTTCTTTCTTTTTTTTCATAATAGATATCAAGTTAACTAACAAAAATATGCTAGAGCCGAGTCTTGGCAAGTTAGCAGGATTACATCATCACAAGTTAGAAAACAAGGGGGAACACACAGAAAATGAAAGCAGAACCGGGCTTTAGTTTTTTAGAGGCTGGTCTATCCACAGTCCACAAGTTTGCGCAAACCGTCATCCATCTCACCCTGCGGAAAAACACCCCTAAAAAGCACTAGACGGATGATTAATTTCTCTCTCTTCTGAGAGACAGCAGCTATATTTCCCCATTTACGCCTCTAGTTTGGACTGGATCAGCTAAGCCTGATCCATCCTTCTTTCGACCTTTTCATTGCTCAGACATAAGTATCAATGAACCTAGCCCAATCAAGTTTTCACATTTGTTCAGTCACAGTCTTGTGGTCTCGTAGGTCCTCGTGACTCTGTTTCTCACTTGTCTTAGTTAAGGCCAGTCGCCATGCTGCGAAGTATAATGTGAGATTATCCAATAACCCCTGAACTTTCCTGTCTTTCATTTTTTCCCTTAGGAAAGTTTTTTGATGCCTTTAAAAGCACTTTTTTTACATATAATTTGAGATTTTCTCTTTTAGATATTTTCTAGTGCCCTGGAAGATCTGTCACTAATTTTTGGTGTTCTCAGGTCAACTTTTGGACTGGGATTAATATTATTGCATTAGTTTTCAGCTTTTGGTCTTTGGGACTGAATATATCTTTGTTCCATTTTAGTGAAACACGTTCTCAAGCTTTTTATGGAATATGCAGAATAAAAGTTGTTATCAACTCGTTTATTCTTTATCATTAAATTCTTTTTATCTTTAAAAGGAAAGCTGACTTTGATGAGGTAGACATGTTCAAAATAAATATGCGCATCTGTTTCTTTACAAATGTGAGAGACAATCGATGTGTTAAAATGAATAACCTAATTATATATCCATATTGATCGATGAGGATTTTAGTTGTTCAAAAATAATTAGTGATGAATATTTAAGTCGTCTTTTGGTTAAAAAAAAAAGAGTATTTAGGCCGTCTTATTGCTTATGTAAATTTATACTCTAATCAAGATGCATGTATATAAAATAATATTTCATTTTAATTCATTCAGAAAGAGCAATTATTCTCTACATGTTCATGATCCTAAATATGCATTAGATGGTTGTTCGCGAGGCATAAGCTAGCTTGTAAATTGAAGTACCGTGTATCTGTTGCACACTTGTACTCACGATGCTATTTGGAGCTTGGAATCTGGATGTTGTTTTCATGTCATTTCTATAATCTCCTAAATGTGTTATGGGTTTGATCATACGTTTGTGTTAGACTGGTTAAAATGACGTGTAAAAGCATTTAGTCCTTTCAGCTTCGTAGTATCATTTGTCCCTGTGGACTGAGCCAGTTTGTTACCCGTTTTGCTATATATGTTCACTCTCGTGGAAATTTTGAAGTGCCATGGCCTCGTCTCCTGGTGTAACGGTTCTTTAAAAGGTATACTAACTCTCTTGTGCTGTTTTACTTATTTACCGGTCTCACATGCAGATCTCCTATGTTCTGGACACGGAAGATTTTTTCTTCCGCCCCAAAAAGCGAAGGAGAACATCATCACGGTCAGGGACCACATCTTCCCGGCATCATCGAGCTAGACAGGAAAGATTCCTCAGATTCCTATCAGTCTCATAATTTTATATCCTCCGTGTGACCGGAACCCTCAAGGTAACTTCAGGGTTTTAGAGCTGATCTCTTACATCCATTTAACGGTTGAAGAGTTTCCTGTAGCACTTACGCATGTTTATAGTGGTCTTCGGTGCTGCAACCTAGGAATTCCTAGGTTAGCGCCTTTTATTTGTAACCCCTTAATATTCCTTTATCGTCACAGGAGAGTGAGAGGAATAGGCGGGTCTGTGTAACATGTTAAAGAGGTTTAATGTGTGGGAAGTTGGCCAATCCTTTGTAAATAATCTGCTTTATAATGTAGCTGCAGAAATTTGTAATCAAATCGATCTGAGTTTTCATTAGAAGCATGATTTTCCTCCTTTCCATACTTGTACAATTCATGTATTCTGTTTTTTTTCCAACATTATGGCCATGGAGCAGATAATCCGTAATTGGATACTCCCCTGTCTCGTACTAAATAGGCCAAATCAGCATGTGATGGGATTTTATTCATTATATGATTCGTGCACAAATCTGCGTTATACTTTCTCCCACAATTAAAATTCGTGATAGTAAGTCAGATTATTTTTGTTTTAAATTCTTTATTCATTAAATGAAAAAGTACTAAAAACATAAAACCTTAAAATAATTTAATTTCAAACGGGCGGATCTAAATTCAAAATGAGCAGCATGGGTGAAGGGCATCCGACGGGAAAACGTGTCAAGTTTATGGGAGTGGTCTGATTAAGTTTATGTCAAGTCAAGGGTCGGATTTGTGCTTTAATGTTAAAAAAAGAGGCGGACGTGAACTACTTTTCAAAGATTAAATTAAAACATATTTTTGTAATTTGATCTATTTAAAAAAAGTGAACGTGACCTGTAAACCGGCCCATAACTCACGGGCTGACCCACAACAAAATTGGATAATGAATACAAAACTTCATTCTATTATTTTATTTCTTACATTAATAACATTTATATATCTTTTTATTTTTAATTATAAATCATGTGACTACTACTGAAAATAATTTTTATGTCCAATTGTTAAAATTGTCGTTCGTTATCTTAACTTTAATTCTTTTAATTTAATTTTGATATTATTTATATATTAAATTAGAAATTGTACTACTTTAAATTGATAAAAAAGAAAAATAGGAATTTTTTTGTTTAATGGGCCAAAAGCCAACTGGCCGACCCAAACCCATAAGTTCAGGTTTAAAAAGTCGAACCTTCTTTTATTAACAGATATAAACGGGCCGGCCTGAATTCTCACCTTATGACATGGAAACTGATTCCATCTTTTGCTGAATCCACAGGTTATTATCGAATTTAATCTCTTCCAAGGAGGAAAGGAAAGGGCCAATGGAGCCTCTATCTATTAATGTTACTGCTATTGCTCTGCAACAAGAAGTGAGCACATGTTTGGTTGAACCGATCAATCACCAATCAAAACTAATTTTTCTGACATTACTGCATGTATGACGCATCTTAGGATATGAGTTTCGAGATATAAGCATGACCTCATATATTGTTTACTTTCATGGTGGTTTGAAACCTTCATTTTTAAGTAGAATCTCATCTCCTGACTGATTCTGTCTCCTAAGCTTTAGGTTTTTGACATATCTTTGATGTGGTCATAAAGTATTTTCCCCACCTAACGGCACAGGTACACTATATTTTATTGGGAGAATTACTATTGAATCTCGCAGAGAAAATCCTAACTACTTTAGAGTCCCTTGACATGGTCAAATAGCTCTGTAGTCCTGAGACCCCTTAAACGTAGAACAGCAGCCAGTGGCTGGCCTTGTGCACATTTTGATTGTTCCACCAAATTTGTTGAGCAATTATGTGTCGGTGACTAACAAACCTTACATCTCTCTCTCTCTCTCTGTACAGTGCTTTAACTTGGCTTCATATCTCACTATTGGTTGTAGGAGAATGCAAAAGAGATGGGAGAGGACCATGTGACAATATTTTATGAGCAAAAGGTCACAAAAACCTCTATGGTTATATGGACTCATAGTTTAGCAATGAAGTGGGCGTTAGTGAAGCCAATATTTGACCAAACGCTTACCTAACCAGGCAACCAAAGAGTGTGTTAACACAGATAGGGGAATTTATAATGGAACTAGCTACTAGGTATTATCTGGTGTTATGTGTACCATTAAAAAATTTCAGCAAATAGCCCAATTTGTACTGAATAAACTTCAGCCTGTCTTTAAAAAATAAAAGAAATATTACGCTCAAAGACTTGCATGAAATGTTCTTGACTTTACGAACTTCTAATCATCTTTTAACCAGTTTTTTTAACATATATATACGTCCTGAAACTTCGCTTATAAGCAAGAGAAATATTTCTAGATCATTGAAACCTTCAAATCATTACGTTTGTGTGTGTTCCCGAAGAGAGAGAGACATATAGGGTCCGTTTAGGAAAGTGGTTGAGAAGTGTTTTTACCATTTACGAAGTAAATATGTGAAAAAGATTATCTCGTTTTGCAGAAAAACACTGTTGAATGTACTTTTGGGGTGTTTAAATATTTTGCCAAACACCCCAATGGTGAGGTAGACGGACGGTAGACACTGCGGGCGTCCACAGCTGTTTTTTTAATTTACATTTCCAAGAAGTTCTGTTTCAGTTCAGTTTACATCTAGTGCCAAGTGTTACCGCGGCAGTTTCTTCTTTCATTAACGAAAACGAGAGTTTATTTGTGGAAAAAATTAATATAGCTATTTAAAAAATGGAATTCAATAACAAATTTTAAGAAAATGGACATGTTCAAAGTATGTAGCCATCTTATGAATGTTAAATTATTAGTTGGGAGGTTCAGTACATGAGAGGGTGTGATAAAATAATATTCAAAGCACATGGTCAGACTCGGATGTCTGTCTTCTCTTCTGTGTATTAATTTTATAAAAAAACCGAAAGTGGCCTCCGGTAAAGCGAACCGATAGAGGGGAAAGAAACGTCCATTGAGAATAATTCAAAAACCCAGAAACCCATACGAAGGTTCTCAGAGGGTCAGAGCTAAACTCTCTGCTATTTCAAAACGGCGAAGCTTGTCCCCTTTGCCGCGTCACCACCGCGTCTTTTTTCCTGGGTCACATTTATATTCAACAAACACGTCTTGGGCTTTCCATTGCCTTCATTTTTCCAATCTCTCTGATCTTCATCCATTGTTCTACACTTCTTTCCCTTTAAATCACCCTCTTCTGGTTGGTCTGCACAGAAAAGCTAGTAATGTTTCTTTCTAGACAAGTTCTTTTGGTGGTTCTGTCAGTTTGCCTGCTTCGCTTTCCAGTCAATGCAGTTCGATCTTTACCCAACAAAGTTTTACAAAGTGGGCATGTAAAACATGTTGCAGACGAATCGGTCATGCGATTCTCAGAGGCCCCGGAATATAGAAACCAGAATAAGTGCCCTGTAATTGGAAGAAACAACTTGGAAGTGGTATGTGACTCATCATTGGTTCACATTGCCATGACAATTGACTGGGACTACTTAAGAGGATCAGTTGCTGCAACCCACTCTGTTCTCAGACATGCTTCTTGCCCAGAAAATGTGTTCTTTCATTTCATTGCCTCAGATTCAAGATTAAAGAACAGGGATGACTTTGAAGGAATGGTTCAGTCCAACTTTCCTGCTCTGAGATTCAAAGTTTATGTGTTCAGAGAAAGTTTAATTAAAGATCTTATATCCCCGACAATACGCCAAGCTCTGGAGAGTCCGTTGAACTATGCTCGAAGTTACCTGGCTGAGTTGCTTGAGCCATGCGTTGAACGCGTGATCTATTTGGATTCTGATGTTATACTTGTTGATGACATCCAAAAGCTATGGAAGGTCTCACTGAGCGGATCAAAAGTCATTGGAGCTCCAGAGTATTGTCACGCGAATTTCACCAGATATTTTTCAAATGAATTTTGGTCCAGTCCTGAGTTCTCTGAGGTGTTCGCAGAAAGAAGGCCCTGCTATTTCAACACAGGGGTGATGCTAATGGACTTGGCAAAATGGAGAAAGGGAGGCTACACAAAGAAGATTGAGAAGTGGATGAGGATTCAGATGGAAAGAAGGATCTATGAGTTGGGATCTCTTCCTCCATTTTTGCTGGTTTTTGGTGGAGAGATAGAGGCAATAGAGCATAGATGGAACCAGCATGGGCTTGGGGGAGACAATGTCGTGAATAGTTGCAGGAGGTTGCATCCTGGTCCAGTAAGTTTGCTTCATTGGAGTGGTAAAGGGAAGCCATGGTCAAGACTTGATGCCAGGAAGCCATGCCCTGTTGACTTTTTGTGGGCAGGTTATGATCTCTACAAATCACATACTCACCCGCTTCTGTGACAACAGAAACATCAGCCTAGGACTAATTTTTTTTGGGATTCATGTGTATAAATATCGCTGAGATTCTTTCATTTGTGTGTGTGCATGTGTGTAGAGAGAGAGAGAGGGGAACATGAATAGACGGTATATTATGCAAGCTATACTGTTTTTGATTATGCACCTAGCGGTGTGGCAATTCAGAGAATCACGTGACCATGTTGTCGGATGAATCCTGCATAAGCGCGTTATGCTCAGAATTCACTTCGCAACCGCAGAAAAAAAAATGTTTCAGACAATTTTCAGCTCACGGGTTCGGTTCTTCAATTTATATCAATTTAATTAGTCCTCATTGATTGATTTGCCGAAAGAAAAACGGTTCTTTTGTTCTAGCATGCTTTCTTAGGTACCTCTAGTACGTATTATACAGCCGCTTTTAAGAGAAATTTGATAATGCAGAGTCCATCAAATAAATTTTCGAGTCACTCTTCTGTTAAAGTAAGTGGTTCATTATATGATTCGATCATCAAATTATTTAGCTTGTTACGAAGTTTCTGAAAGAAAAATTAGAAGTTTATCTAACAGATGCATGTTAATTGAATCATGATATCTAATCTTTTAATTAAAAGCCGAAATTATACAATATGATGATATCTTCATTTTCTCGGGGAAGGAAATATTTTGAGGTATATAAATTTAAGGGTTTATGTGTAAATTTGTCTTTTTTTTTAGGTGAAAATAAATTTGTCTTTTGACTGAGGAGCATTGCATATTTCTACAGCAATGCCACCGGCTAGTTATCAAAACGTAACTATCTCACCTCAACTATTACTCAAAGATAAATTTGACTGTTAAAGACGCCATGACATTAATATTACAACTAGCAAAATTAAAAAAAAAAATCAAACACCCGCTCCCTGTCCCCGCAGCTCCATCCCACTCATCGCTCCGTCTCTTTCTTCAACTCCTCTTTTCTCAGTTCAACCTGATGGGTTTTAAAAAACGTACAACTTCAATAGAATAATTTAAAGTATTGCGGAAGCATATATGAATTTATGGATGTGGTTGTCAGATAGGTATATCAATCAGGGGAAGAGAGAAACCGTCTACAGATGAGGAAGCAAGATGGTTATTATGATAACTCTAGCTAACCCGGGAATCATAATCCTCTATTTATAGGAGACCCAATATTCAGTCAATCAGTGAATACGGGCCAACAAATTGAGTTTCAATATATATTAGTTCAGAACACCTAAATCAACATACTTAATTCCTTAGGCCTTCATAGATCACTTTATAAATTAGGTCATGACAAGAAATAATGGCACCACATATAAGTGTAATATATGACCAATTGTTGAATTATTCCAACAATCTCTCACGAGGGTATATATGTAACTACATGTATAAAATCTTATGAGCGTAAAATTGTCATTATTTATTCCCTAAACAATCCGATCCATTGATTGCATCCATATAGAACCAAGGCGGCAATTATGTTTAAAAAGGAGCTTTTGAAGCAAAAAGTTGAAGCATTTGACAATCCTTTTCATCAAAATGGATTATAGCCTAAAAGTGACTTTTAGGCTCCGTCGGATGAAAAGTTGGGAGGAGAGAAAATGGAGAGAGGAGAAAATGGAGAGAGAAAATATTATCACTCATCCTGCTTAGATAGGTGAGAGATAACAGAGAGGAAAGAAAATGGGCAAATGGTTGAATGACAAAAATATCCTTAATAATAAAAATCTTTTAATAACTAATAGCAAGTAAAGTATGCTTAAAATATATAAAGTAGAATATCAAATTAAATATTATAATGAAAAAATTATATTAACATTAATATCATTAAATAATTTAAAATCAAATTATTTATTAAAGATATATTTTCAGTTATTATATTTCAAAACAAAATAATTTAGATAATATTATATATCATATTTTTTAAGGTTATGAGGTTTTAGTAAGTTATTAAAAATAAATTAGATATTAGAATATATCTTAAATCTTATTCTTTAAAAAAAATTCATAGTCAAAATTTTAAAAAAGTTATATATTAAACTTAGTTAAAATGAAAAGTAATAAAAAAGCATGTGGGTAGATAAGGAAAATGAGTTTTCTCTCTATGTGTGGAGAGAAAAGTTGAGGAGAAAATGTGGTGCGACCCACACCCAATTTTATCTCCAACTTTTCATTCCTCCTACTTTTTCTCTCCCATCCAAGCAACGTAAAACTCACTTCTCCCCCCATTTTCTCTCCAATTTTTTTCACCCCTCATTTTCTCTCCATCCAAGCCTAGGGTTAGGCAAAACGAGGAAGAAACAACTTTTGAGCATCACGGTGAGTAAGAAAAGGAAATGAAGAGAGAGAAAGTGTGAAAATAAAGAATGAAGAGGAAAAATATCCAAGAGGGTATTAATATAAGGGTTAATTGGCTTGTTAGGGGATTAAAAAAATGTAAACAAATTACTTAATTATAACATATATTATGAAAATACTTTTATGTATCATTATATAAAACAATATATATGTGTTGTCTAATGGAATTCTTATTCTGTTAAATTATTTTCCACCAAAACTTACATTTCAAACACTTATTTGAACAAGTTTTTCTTTTCACAAAATGTCACTTCTGCCACTGCTTGTCCAAACATAAATCACATCATATCTTTTAACTTATACCCGAATTTTTTTAAAAGATATTCTATCAAGAAGTCACATTTATCACTACTTATCCAAACATAAATCACTTCAAATCTTCTAATTTTTACACAAAATTTCTTTCTCAAAAGGCATCACATCAAAAAATCACTTCTATCACCGTTTATTTAAACAAATTTACTGCACCCCAGAAAAGAGAAAAAAAGAACAAGAAAACCGCTTCCAAACAGTTAATAACGAATATAGGGTATTTATTCAGAAGAACTTGAGGGGTTTAAGAATTAAATTATAGAAAGACTGTTACCCAAATGAGGCTTCTTATTTTAATTTGGCCAAATATCTGAAAAATAAGAATATCATCCGGGGGGTTTTGTTAGTATAACTAGCATAATTCAATATTGGTATAATCCATTTAGGATTATAGTATTCAAGAAAGGACTCCATAGATAAATTAAGATCAATCAATTTATTGTCCTTTTCACGGAAAGCAGTCCGTCTTGTAAACATCTTTGTTCAAGTTTTAAGCAATAAAACAAATCTAATGAACTTGGCTTTTAAAAAAAATCAAGTTACCAAGCGATTAGTTTAAATGATTGGGGTTATACACCATCTCAATTATGGGTTCCAGGTCCTGATGCTGAAAATGCCACTGCAGTGTTTTGCTCCCTTTGTATTAATTATAGCTTGCCCATCAGATCCCATTAAATCTGTGGTAAATGCTGCTGGCTACCAAAGAAAATCAGGCGGCTATTGAATTTGTCTAAAATAATGTTTTTAAAAATCAAATCCATGTTTAAAATGTTTTTTTATAAAATAAGATAATTATTATGTTGCTAAATAGTCCTATTACCATTTTCCATGAGCATGATCGCGCGGAAGAAATTTATTCTTGCATGACAAGACAACATTTGAATTTGTATATACAGACGTGCTCATAGATTGAAGTCAGAAAAATAAAAATTTACTGAGCTACGATAGGGGTCACATGTACGTCAGAGTGGTGGGCGTGGGAGGAGGGAATTGGTTTCCGGAGTGGGATGGTCCATTTCGGACAGAGAAATTACACTCCTCTTAATTGATCAAGACGGACGAATTTTCTCCGCAAAGATTTATTTTGGTCTCTGTGGGTTTTCATCTACACTTCGCTTCTGCTACCATAGATCCCATCTCAGGGATTTATGCGGTAAAATTCGCATGAACACTGCGATTTAGAGTGAGCTCTTGGAGCCACCATCGCAATTTGTAGGATAGCGCCATGGCCTTTTCGTCCTACATTAGCAGAACCAGGCGTGGAGGCTCGGCGCAATCTATCCTTCCGTCTTCAAACTCCAAATCTAAGATACCTCGGAAATCTCGCAGGAGAGCTTCTCTCAGAGAATTTCTCCGCGCGAATTTCTTCACTTTCGGCCTTTCCTTGTCGTTCTTCGTTTTCCTTATCGTCCTCTTTCGCTCTGGGGTCCCTAAGCCCATCTCTTCTCACCTCAATTCCCGTGCAGCTCGCCATCGTAAGCCAATCAATCGGAAACCCATATTGACTGAACATGGGAATTACTCTCTTTTGGCTGCTGACGTCGATATAACGACGAAGGACTTGTATGAGAAGATTGAGTTTTTGGATGTGGACGGTGGGGCGTGGAAGCAAGGTTGGAGTGTGACTTATAAAGGAAACGAATGGGATTCTGAGAAATTGAAGGTTTTTGTGGTGCCTCACTCACACAATGATCCGGGTTGGAAGCTTACGGTGGAGGAGTACTATGATCGGCAGTCTCGTCATATACTTGATACCATTGTCGAAACGCTTTCTAAGGTGAAGTTCATTTCTTCTTGTTACTGATATTATTTTGTTTGGAAAAGAGTGGCGGATCGTAATTTTTGACGTGAAATTGTTATATTTTTGTTGATAGCTAATCTGGACGCAATGCATGTGTTGTGTGTGTGTGTGTGTGTGTGTGTGTGGTTTTGTGAATAATGTCAATTGAAGCGATTGAAGTTGGTGCAACTCTTCTTGATTAATTAGGTAAAATTGCTATTTTACTGCTGCAAAATGATCTAGATGTTCTGTTTCTGATAAGAAAAGTTGTATGAGTTTGATGGACCTTATATATGTATAGTTGATCCATTTTTCTTCTTAATTTTTAAGTGTTCAAATATTAAATGAGAACAACAAAAGAACTTTGGAAGGAGCAAACATTTTCACTTCAATGCAATTTTTTTGGACATTTTTTTACTAAGCACATGTATTCTCTTCCTAGAGGCAAATCCTGTTTGAAGCACTATCGAGCACTAAATGTGGAATAAGGTTTGTAATGTTTAATAGATTATTGGGCTTGGATATCCAGGATTTTCGTCGCAAGTTCATATGGGAAGAAATGTCTTACTTACAGAGGTGGTGGAGGGATGCCACAAATACAAAGAAGGAATCATTCATCAAGTTAGTGAAGAATGGGCAGCTAGAAATTGTTGGTGGTGGCTGGGTGATGAATGATGAGGTAATATTGGTCACTGGGTCTTGTAACTCCTAATCTCTTATCCTTGTTTGCAGAATCTCCTGTATGACTGCTTTAGCATCAGTATTCAGTATATGTTTATTCTTGTTTGAGTATGATGGTCACTCAAGTGACATGGTAATTATTCTCCAAAAGCTAGCCATGGAGGTAAGTCTTCATCAATTGGCCCTCTTGAAGGGCCAACGTTGCATCCTATGACACTTTACTCGAGTAGTCAAGTGGGATGGGAAGCTATCTCCAGAAGTTAGCTAGTGAGGAGACCCATTCAACATCCCATGCCACCTAAGTCTCTATAAGAGTAATTTGAAGTTTTTATTCAAATTGGTGTAATGGAATAAGTTGGTTATTTACTTATTATCAAATTTGTTTTGTTTCCCAAGTTTTATAATTTTAAGGCACTCAAATGCGCACATATTTTTCCTCCTGCTAATGAAGTGCACCATTTAGAGAAGTGTCTGTGGAATAGTAATGTCAAAATCTGGACCTCCTGAAAAAGAAAGAAAGAAAGAGGTCAATAGGGCTCTTAATAGTCTCTTTGTGTAAATTTGACTTGTTTTTAACATGTGTCTCCTTTATGCAGGCCAATTCACATTATTTTGCTATAATTGAACAGGTACAAGATTAAGTTTTCTCGATTCTTAGATTTGCATACTTTCCTTTGCTTTGTTTAGCTATATCCTTTGTTTGATTGTTGTTTTATCTGTGAGGACAGTTTAATTATGTTGAGTATACCCTGTAGAAGTGATTTGATATACTGAATTATATTTTGTTTTCTGGAGACCTGAAGTTATATGATAAAAATGTTGCACTGAATAATAAGCCTATGTGCCCGAATGGCAATCAGTCAATGTAGTAAAGGCTAAAGCATTTATTTGATAATGCTGACATCAACCTTTTTTCATATCTGATAAAGAAAATCCCTAGTAAAACTCATGAAGATTTGCAGTCTGAAACTGCTGGCTGAAAATTCTTGCATTTTGCTCCAACCAAACTCTCAAGTTCCTAGCAACGTCTCAGTGCGAATAGAGAGGATTGGCAGTTTATTAACTCTTGAAAGTGTGGCACACAACATTGTGTGACAATTCTTTTACAGCCTATGCATGTGAAGCAATTTATTAGTATGACTCGTATAAAGTATTTCTGTTGAAACTAAATGTTGAGAGCCATAACCTTCCAAAATGCAGCAGGAAGGACAGTGATCTGAGTGAATGAATATGGATTTACAAGTTTTAAAGTACTGTAAAATCTACAACAAAAGTGCTTATTTGATTATTTCTAGTTAGTCAGTTAATATTATTTGAGATGTTGCAAAAAAAAATATTTTGGTTTTGTAAAGACGTCATTTTAGAAAAAAGAAACTGACTTTATACATGAAGAGTCATAGCTGGGTATTTATTGTAATATTGAAATAACATTGATTTCTCATGTATCTAATACACCCAATGGTGATTATCGCATACCAAGTTTTTAACTCAAATATTGATATAGCTTTTATCCTCTCATATAGGCCATTTAAAAAGCATAAACTCTACTTTATCACATCCATAGTTTATAACTCAAATATTGATAGAGCTTCTTTCTCTCTCTGCGTATGCTCTTGTATGTACTTGTTTAATGAGAAACTTCCCTTTCTATGTTAATTTTTTAAAATTCTTTTATCAGATGACTGAAGGAAATATTTGGTTGAATGACATGATTGGGTTTGTTCCTAAAAATTCTTGGGCCATAGATCCATTTGGTTACTCGCCAACCATGGCATATCTTCTGCGACGTATGGGCTTTGATAACATGCTTATCCAGAGGACCCATTATGAACTGAAGAAGGAACTTGCATGGCATAAGAATTTAGAATACATATGGCGTCAGAGCTGGGATGCTGCAGAAACTACTGATATATTTGTCCATATGATGCCCTTCTATTCGTATGACATACCACATACTTGTGGCCCAGAACCTGCTATCTGTTGTCAGTTTGATTTTGCCCGCATGCGGGGTTCTGTTTATGAACTTTGCCCATGGGGGCAGCATCCTGAGGAGATCAATCAAGAAAATGTACAGGAGTTGGCACTGAAATTACTGGATCAGTACAGGAAGAAATCTACTTTATACAGAACAAATACTCTCCTAGTTCCTCTTGGAGATGATTTTCGCTATGTTAGCATCAATGAAGCAGAAGCCCAGTTCAAAAATTACCAACTGTTATTTGATTATATCAATTCAAACCCCAGTTTGAATGCAGAGGCTAAGTTTGGTACTTTGGAAGACTACTTTCAAACCCTTCGTGAGGAAGCTGATCGAATGAATTATTCTTATCCTGGTGAAATAGGATCTGGTGTTGTGGGAGGTTTTCCTTCTCTGTCGGGTGACTTCTTTACTTATGCTGATCGGCAGCATGACTACTGGAGTGGCTATTATGTTTCACGGCCCTTTTTCAAGGCTGTTGATAGGGTACTAGAGCAGACACTCCGTGCCACAGAAATGATGATGGCTCTAATACTTGGGTTTTGTCGGAGATCACAATGTGAGAAGTTCACAGTGGGTTTTTCCCATAAGCTGACTGCTGCTAGAAGGAATTTGGCCCTTTTTCAGCATCATGATGGGGTAACTGGTACTGCAAAAGATCATGTGGTTATGGACTATGGAACTCGAATGCATATTTCTTTGCAGGACTTGCAGATCTATATGTCCAAAGCAATTGAAGCACTCCTTGGAATGCGGTTTGAGAAATTAGATCAAAGTCCTTCCCACTTTGAGCCATCACTGATGAGATCAACATATGATGCTCAGCCTGTGCATAAAGTAATCAGTATTCAAAAGGGGACTTATCAATCAGTGGTCTTTTTTAATCCTTCAGAGCAAACCAGAAAAGAAGTTGTTATGGTTGTTGTTGATAATCTTGATATTTCCGTGGTTGACTCTGATTGGAAATGTGTTAAAAGCCAAATTTCTCCTGAATTGCAGCATCAGAAAAGGCAGATCTTTACTGGCAGGCATCGAGTGCACTGGGTAGTTTCTGTTCCTGCAATGGGGTTGCAGACATATTATATTGCTAATGGTCTTGCTGATTGTGAAAAGGCGAGGCCTGCAAAGTTGAAGTTTTTCTCCAAATCCAGTTTGGTTCGTTGTCCAGCTCCATATTCTTGTGAAAAAATAGAAGCCAGTGTGGCTGAAATTGAGAATCAGCATCAAAAACTAAGTTTTGATGTAAGGTATGGTTTGTTACAGAAGATAAACTTAAAAAATGGGGCCCCGGATATTGTGAATGAGGAAATCGGTATGTATTATAGTCCAGGTAGTGGAGCATACTTATTCAAGCCCAATGGTGATGCTCAATCTATTATTGAAGAAGGTGGACAGTTGTTGATCTCAGAGGGCCTCTTGATGCAGGAAGTATACTCTTATCCAAGGACAGCATGGGAGAATGCCCCAGTCTCTCACAGCACCCGTGTATACAATGTTGAGAATACTATTCAGGAGTTTGTCATTGAAAAGGAATACCACGTTGAGCTTCTTGGCCATGATTTTGATGACAAGGAGTTGATAGTAAGATATAAAACAGATATTAATAACAAGAGGATCTTCTATTCTGATGTAAATGGGTTTCAGATGATGCGAAGAGAAACTTATGATAAGATTCCTCTGCAAGGCAATTACTACCCTATGCCTTCTCTTGCCTTTATGCAAGGGTCCAATGGTCAGCGCTTTTCTGTACATTCTCGGCAATCATTGGGTGTGGCAAGCCTTAAAGAAGGGCATCTAGAAATTATGCTTGACCGTCGTTTGGTAAGAGACGATGGGCGTGGTCTGGGCCAAGGATTGATGGATAATCGTGTAATGAATGTTGTCTTCCATATCACTATGGAAACCAATATTTCCTCCCTTTCAAATTTGGTTTCCAGCTCTTTCCCATTTAGTCCGTCTCTCTTCTCCCACAATGTCGGTGCTCACTTGAACTATCCATTACATGCATTTATCGCCAAGAAGCCACAGGAATTATCAGTAAAGCCACCACCCAGATCCTTTTCTCCTTTAGCTGCTCCACTGCCTTGTGACCTGCACATTGTGAACTTTAAGGTGCCCAGGCCTTCAAAATATTTTCAGGAACCACCTGAAGATCTGAGATTTGCTCTAATTGTGCACAGGCGACATTGGGACTCTTCTTTCTGTCAGAAGGGTAGATCACAATGCACCAATCTGGTTGACGAGCCCCTAAATCTGTTCTCCATGTTCAAGGATATTGCAGTATCGAAAGTTAAAGCAGCATCTTTAAATCTTTTGCATGAAGACCCAGAAATACTTGGATTAACGGATACATTCGGTGGTCTAGCACGAGAAGGGCACATTGCCATCTCTCCTATGGAAATTCAGGCCTACAAGTTGGAGTTGCAGCCCCGACAATGAAATACTCGTCTCTGAATTATCTCTGCTGATTTAAACTGGGTTGATTGCCAACAAATGAATTTTACTGGCTCCTATTGTAGGGGTGAATTATTCTTGGATAACTTTCTCATTGAAATATGGAGTTCAAGGTTGTCCAGGGAAGACAATTTGGGTGATGGAGAGAGCAGTTCTCTTTGGTCGACGAAGGGTGAGCTTTTTAGCTTCAGCGGCTTGCTCGTTTAGTGAATACTGTGGATCTGTTTACGTCTTGCTCAATTTAAAGAGTAGAATTTTAGAATACATGATAAATTTTGATATGTTCTCTTATACGTTATTGCAAGCACACGAATGAGATTGGAACCATGTATAGTTTTGTTACTTCTGAAGTTGTTTCTGACCAGTTTGCCCCCTTTTATTTGTCCAAGAAATCGTTGGTGATAACAGAAGATTCTCGCATCTTGATGGTAATATCCTCAAACCAAAAATTTGGGTAAAAAAATGTGTTGGTGCGCTCATCATCCTCAGATAACACCGTTGAAGTTTTCTCAAGATTAGAAAAACGCCTCTGCGGCTCTTTGATACGATATTTGAAATTGGTAGTCTAGCAGGTACTTCGTAGCTGTTCTTGTCTGAAAGTTTCGCTGGATTAATCGGAGTTAATTTTGTTTTTGCGTTGCTTGTGTAGGCATTTTGTCCTGGTTTTCATGAAGTAGCGTTAAACCTATAAGATAGAATAAGGCTTCGTTGTGATTTACATAACTCGTTTGTTTGCAAAAGATGATAACGTTGAAGATGTAAACTGTAAAGCGATTGATTCCAAGTCCTTTCAATTACGGAGAGGATGAAAGTTAGGTCCAGATAGGATTGGTCATGCAATTTCTGGAAGCTTAGGTGCTTAGGCATATAATAAAATCAGAAATTTTAATTTATATATGAAATTCAAGTACATATTTGAAAGCCAACAATTCCGGACATTAGTTGTATAAGGTGGTCTGAAAAAAGAAGGGGGAAAGGCATGCGACTCTTCTATTTATTTATTTTGCACAAGGGCAACAAAGCATGCTGCCTTCTTTCTGGACCATAACTTCAATATATCACTCATGTCATGGGGGAGGAAGAAGAGAAAAGAAAAATTAGAGATAAAAAATGGGAAAGGAAACATGAAAAGACTTTTGAAGACCTCTCCTTTTGAATTCCCAGTAAAACTCTCTTGGCAGTATTATAAAATGATTTCGCCTTGTACTGTGACATTCAGAGTTTTGTTGGGAAGAACAATGCTTCTCCTCATCCTCGACTGCCACAACAACCTCATCCTCGACTGCCACAGCTTCTCCTGCAAGAAGAGGAAAGAGGAAACACATGCCAGTACTGAGAATTGATATAGTATATTAGATTTAGATAAGACAGCCATTACTCAAAAATACTTAAAGCGAGACCAAACAGAGGTTGTATGCCGAGGATGGTAATTCCAAGCTTGGCATTGTAATCTCCCTCAGCCTGCACCATTCATCTGACCATTGGTTAGCCACAGAAACGTTATTAC
>JANTPZ010006433.1:0-11781 GCA_025593235.1 Vachellia pachyceras | reverse complement strand
TTTTTTTTTTACTTTGAAACCGAGGCTTGTTACTTTTTTGCACATGATCACAAGTTTAGTAAAGTACACCACTGTTATTTGATTTAGAAATGTTGCTGATGTAGGACGTTGATCAATAATGTAGCTATATATATGAGGAATATTTAGTTGGCAAAAAATATACGAGGAATATTTTTAAAGTTACTTTGTATGCTTACCTGGCTTTAAAAATGTTACTTAGTACCCAACTGAGATTAGAATATTAGATAATTGTAAGGTTGCATACCTCATAATATTAATGTATGTATTTAAAAGAGTAGAATTGATCCCAAATGATTCGAAAGTTTAGACTTGGATATTATTAAAGATAAGATGGTGGCATAGCATATATTTCCAAATCCTTTAAGAACCATCACCATTTAATTTGTCTGTTTAAATATTGTTTAAGGACAAAAAGGACACAAAATTTGGGTCCCTATGAATGATTGGGCATTTCATATTAATGAAGGAACCATTGGTTCCATGGAAGACCTTCCTCCGGCTTACCAAGTGAGACGTACGAGTATTCATGCTAAGGACACTGCCATTGGCATTAAAAGAATTGGTCAAAAATATATTTTCTTCTGTGAATTCAGCTAATCATAAACTATAATGCAAGATAATCAATCAACAAGACAACGCCATACGTATGATACGTAACCACGAAATGCACTAGTGCAGTAGTGAAGTTATTGGGCTCGTTTGGAAACGAGATAGAGAAGTACTTTTACGTAAATCAAGGTAGATATGTGAAAAAGATTATCTCGTTTTGCGAAAAAACAATATTGAACATATGTTTGACTTTTCCAAATATTGTTACAAACAAATCTATTGTCTTTTTACCTGACGGTTTGTAGTTGAATGGCGCCTACTTTCTCCACAATTTTGCATAATATTGTGCACTTTATAATAGGCCCCGTCCAGTCTGACAAGTTTAATAGACTTCTCAGTAAGTTTAAGTGTGATATGTTAAGCCAAAAGGCTTGAAGTTGCTCTTATTTTCCAACAGGTTAGGTTATACTGTTTGGTCTATTTCCACTGTACTTTTGACACCTAATTTTGGTAGAGTGCTAAAGTCCTTAACTGAAATTTTTGGGTTCTTCTTCAAGTGTTGTTATCTTCCTTATTTTTTTAATGGAGAATGATATTTAAATCTAAAAAAAAACATATCACAGTTAGTTTTAAAAAACGAATTGCAGATCCATATCGAGACGCTTGTGATTGTAAATAGAAAATTCAGAAGTAAACCAAGGGTTACATTTGAAATTTAAATGATTTATCTGCAGCTAATAATTTTTAATTTACAAATATCAGAATCAATATTTATGACTCACTTTTCAAAGAAAAAATTGTTTAAAACATAACTATTGTTAATTCAACCACGTGGAATCTTCCTTCCTTTAAGGCGTCATTTCCCCACGAAGTGTTTACCGTATTGGGCTTTTAGAAGCCCACCACGAACCAAACACTTGGGCCGTATCTGCTTATGAAGCTCTAACGTCATTTATAATTGTCGATCAGGAAAATGAAGGTGCTCGTCATATTGCCATCTACAACGCAACATCACAATCATAAAATTAGCTATGGAATCTACTTTCTCAACACGATTTACGATGTACGAGATAAATATGTGAGATGAGTTTTATCATAAACTTACTAATATCACTCTTTATCATTGAGATTGGTTTTAACATAAAGATTAGTCTTTCACACAGACTCGATCTAAAGTTTAAATCTCTAACGGGGAGAGTATCCATTTAGTAGTTGTCATTGCCTCAAACATGATCAACTTTGACACGATAAGATGTTTGAACTCAACAAACAAAAAATAAAAATAAACGTTACCCTTTCATTTCTCATCGGAATTGATGAGACGCGCGCGCGCACAGTGTATATTACTAATTACCCTGAAGCCTCCCAATGGCTCAAGCATACTAAAATGTCAAAATGGTTCATATCAAAGACCTTCCCCATGGAAATCATATTAAAATGTTATTAGGCTAAAGTATGCATTTAGTCCTTTAAGTTTACGTTAAATTTCAGTTTGGTCCCTTAAGTTTAAAAAATACACTTTTAGTCCTTTATTCTTAACGCCGTTAGTTTTATTTAACGGAAAATGCTGATTTAATAAATTTAAATAATGATTCTGCTATTAAATGCTGATAAAATATAGTCAAATTTCAAAGTATAAACATAAGTATATTAAATAACCAATATTTAAGTACATTTTAACATCATTTGATTATAAATCAGTGATTGAATTAATATTTTCCAATCAGTAAAATTAACGGTGTTAACCTTGAAGGACTAAAAGTGCACTTTTTAAACTTATGGGACCAAACTGAAACTTGGTATAAACTTTAAGGACTAAATGAATAGTTTAACCAATGTTATTATAATCTGTGTCCCCGTGAACGTGAAGGGCGTTCTTGGTCTTTTTGTAGCATCGTATCATGATGGTCATATGCGGTTGCAACATGTAGTATTCGCTCAATTAATTAAACTGGTTGATTTCTCTTTCTTCATTAACCGGCGAGTGTCTAAAATACTAATGTTCAAACAGTGTTTGATAATACGCAAGTAGCATTACAGTACTATCTAGATAAACAAATATACAGAGGAAATGGCCGCGTATAACATGAATTTACAGCAGCATGCCGTGTATTATGAATACATACATTTAATCTTTAATATAAGTGTTAGCTAACTTTTTCTTTAAAAATTAAGAAGGATAAATATATTTATTCTTGATATCTAAGTTAACTTCTTTACTAACTCTTATATTTAAAAACAATGGTATAAATAATTAAAGAAAACAGGAATCATTAGTGGTTGTGTTTGCATTATATATGTATATTTTTTTTGTTCAAAGTGTATTATATATGTATATAACTACAAAGAGAGCAAGAAAGAGTTACTTATTAATTAGAGGCATCTTATATCATTTGTATTAGAGGCAGTACGTAGTTTGTCGGCAAGAGCTTGAGGGTGACGAAAAGTGTAGGATTTTTGTCCAGTTAACATAATTAAGCTGTTGCCGAGGGCGAGGGCTATTATGTGTTTCCGTTTACAAAGACAAGTCATACGTATGCTGATTCGGTTCATCATTTCTCAAGCAAGAAATTTAGAAAATAACAATCTCATGTAATAATTGATCTTTTTTCTCCTTTTTCTTTTTCTTTGGGACAACAATACCAGAACTCTATATAAACAATCAGCAAAATCACTGGATCGTAGATTATGTATGTAGTTGGGAATGACTGAACATGGCAGCTAGTTAACTAATATGGTAGTCAGCCGATCGAATTGGAGAAATTAAAAGTAGAGAGAGATAAATATAATTTCCGCATTTTGATCTATAGGTACGTAGCACATTTAATGTTTCTAGTTCCTGAACACCTGAAAAATATTGAACAAACATATTGTGCCAGTTTGAAAATGCAGTAGAGAAGTACTTTACGTAAATTGAGGTAAATATGTAAAGGAGATTATCTCATTTTACAGAAAAACACTGTTGAACGTGCATTTGACTTTTTCAAACGCTTTGGGAAACAAGCCAATTACATATCTTAGTTTGCTTCACACACTCACACTCTTTAATTATCTGATTAGGCTTATGACAAGAGGGATTTGTGCCCAGAATATTTTAAAGAGAAACTCAGTCACTATTAACTCATGTATAACTTAATTGATATAAATGTTATTTTCATATAGTGAAAAAACATACAAAAGTATTGAATAAAACCTCAGGTACGTCACAAATTTCCAAATGCTATAAACTCGCAATTTTACTTTTAAACAATATAATTCTATACACAACACTCTATATATTCCATCTGATCTTTTATTGTAAGGGTATCTTTGCATGTTTTATAATACAACATGTGCTCTTAAGCGACTATAAATTTTTTACTGATTAACCAGAGTTTACGAGAAGGAACCAATTTTAACTAACTTTTTTTAATTATATAAAGTAGTTAATAACATGTCTTGCTAAAAGATTAATAGCAGTCGCTGAATGACAACATGTCATTATTTTGACAACAATGTTGGCTAAAACGAAAGTCCAATGTTTGTGAGCAGCCAAAAAAGAAGTCTTGTGTGTGTGTGTGTGTGCGCGCGCGCGCGCGCCCCCATATGAAAATTCTCTAACATGCATGACCTAAACTAATGAAGTTTAATTTATATCCCATTTATAGGCGTGATCGAATATAAGTGGATTAAGATTGTTAGGAGTACCATCGTCGATGTGTGGAAAAGAAATTATTATGCATAATTTGGTTTCCAATCATAAAATACAACAGGAAGCATTACATACAGTTCACACTTAAAATGTTGGAATAAACAAGTATGAGTCAAGAATAACAAGTCTTGTATTAAATCAAATTTAAACTTAGAAGATACGTATATTAATGTAAACGCTATGTGTCGAATTTTTTTTGGTTAATATGGTGTAAACATAGCGCATTACGCCCTTTTCAGTCCAAACATAAAGGGGATTTAAAAAAAACAAATGTTGGAAGGAGTAATTCCTCCAATACCTTCTAATAAAAGTAGCAACTAATTAAATCACGTAATAAAATAAACTAGCACTTAAAATTAGTTAAAAACAATAATTGTTTAAGATATGAAATTTTTTTAAACTATACCCTTATCTATGAAAATGATGAATGTAAAGATAATGAGTGGGAAAAAGAGAATAGAGAGATTAAGTGAAAAAAATATATGAAATATGCATATTTATATAAATGATCAACAGTATGAAAAAAAGATATGGTAATAAATAGAACACATGGAAATAACATAATTATATTTTCCTGGGGTAAAAGACATGATGATTTGCAGAATATTGCAAGTTTGATCACTTTAATGGAGATCTTGACCGTCATTCAAAATTAAACAAGGTTAATATGGAAGAAGGAATACGGTGATAGGCTGTGTAGTATTAATTGTCCAATCAGCATTGTAAGTAGCTGCTTAAGCCGTGTCTCACTCGATGTATGCATACTTCATGAGCGGGCCCCACTTCGAAAAACGACGTGCTCTCCACCTGGCCACGAGCACGCGACCCCACATTTAAAAAAAAAAAACCCCTAATTTCCAAGGTCCCTCTCTAAAAGCAGAGCTTCTTGTTCCTATTATAATATAATACTACCATCGACCAAACATTAAAAAAAATTGTAAAAATATGTATTTGTTATCTTCCCAAATCACAACAGAGGTTCCCCCAGAAATCAAGTGAAGCATTTCTCCGCAGTTTTTGTCCAAATAGCTTTTCTTTTCCTTCGATTTCTCTATTCTATTTGCTAATTGCTACCAACTTTGATCCATTATCATATGCTTTAGCTTCTCTCCTCTCTCCCTCTCTCTACCCCCTTCCCTCTTTCTGCTTTCTTATTTCTCTTTGTGCTTGATTCTTTGAAGGTTTTCCCATCTGTTTTATGTTCCTAAGATTACATGTTGCTTCAGATAGCAGCCTCAGAGAGAGAATTCTAATTTAAAAAGAAAATATGAGAGAGATCACTTGCTTATCGTCCGATGATCTTTAATCTGGCTCTTTCTCTTTGAGTTTGATGAAAAAGCAAGCTAGCTCTTTGGGCATACCCTTGATTCCCTTGGAGAAGCTTATCTATCAGTTGATGAATCTAATTCTCTTCTCCCTGTAATTCCGTATCTCTATCTCTTCTCGTCTTCCCTCGGAGGGACAGAGATAGCTTCATCAGAATTAGGTTAGAAAGTCACTAAAGAGTCAGTACTAGCCCTATTGATCCATATATCAACTCTGGTGCCTCGTAATCTCTTTCCTTCACCAAAATTCTGAAACAAGTGAGACAGGAGACCATCTTGCCACTCAGCACAAGCAGTAATTTTTGCGTTCTTCTCTTATCTTTGTGAGTCATATCTTCTTTTCTGGACTTGTGTGTTTCTAGAGAAGCAAGTCTGGCTAATCCTTGGTGGACCGGTCAGGTGGGGTTGCCGGGAGTGGAGCCGGCATCCAACTCCCCCACCCTGAACAAGCGCCACACCGATCTTTCCATTAACGATAGCAGCGGCCGGAGCGGCAACCGGGAAGAAGATGAAGAAAGAGAAAACGGAGATGAACCCAAGGAGGGTGCAGTCGATGTTGGAACCCGCCGGCCAAGGGGCCGACCACCCGGCTCCAAAAACAAACCCAAGCCGCCCATCTTCGTCACCCGAGATAGTCCCAACGCCCTAAGAAGCCACGTGATGGAAGTTGCCGGTGGAGCCGACGTTGCAGAGAGCGTGGCCCAATTCGCAAGGAGGCGTCAGCGAGGCGTTTGTGTTCTCAGCGGGAGCGGCTCCGTCGCCAACGTCACTCTCCGACAACCCGCTGCCCCTGGAGCTGTTGTGGCCCTCCATGGCAGGTTTGAAATTCTATCCCTAACAGGTGCGTTCTTGCCGGGGCCAGCCCCTCCCGGCGCGACCGGGCTCACGGTGTATCTCGCAGGAGGACAAGGGCAGGTCGTCGGAGGAAGTGTGGTCGGATCTCTAGTAGCGGCCGGACCAGTGATGGTCGTTGCTGCGACTTTTGCTAATGCAACTTATGAAAGACTACCACTTGATGATGATGATGAGGGAGCCAGCGCCGCGGCACAAGGAGGAGTTTCACCACGCGGAATAGGTAGCAGCGGTGGTCAGTCTCTGCCGGCCGGACTTCCGGATCCGTCGTCTCTGCCTTTGTACAATCTGCCGCCAAATCTGATGCCCAACGGTGGTGGAGGGCAAGTGGGGCACGAAGCTTTTGCTTGGGCTCACGGAAGGCCACCTTACTGATTTAGAAAAGGGCTTGAATGAATTGGAAGCTGATGATGTTTTGGACGAAGATAGAGAAAGGTGGGAAAGAAATTTACAGTGTTTAGAGAGAGTACTATAAAAATAGGTGTGAACTGTGAAGATGGATGAGGTAGAAGTCTCGCTTATGGCTGTATATGAATATGACGGTATGATGGCTACTACTATAAACTTTGTTTGTCTGCTTTGCTACTCTGCGTTTGGATCGGAATAAAAAAAGATGATCATAGGCATCTTTTGATAGTTTCTGAATTATTTAATACTAATCAATTTATAATTTATAATGCTTCTTCATCATCATCTCTGCCATTTACTTGCACCTTTACAGTTCTCTCATGGTTGCATGCATCTTTATTTTTGCTCGAAATTATTTTATTATTACTATTACTATTATTATAGCTCTATTTTCAATAGATGAAGCACTTGACGGTGGCTTTAGTTTATTCATTTCTTGAAATGATCGATGGGATCATTGATTAGACTTGTTGAAGCTGATGAATATGGGGCATCTTGTGGGCTGTGGCATAGAAATTCTGGGTTTCTTGCAACAACTCATCACAAACTCCCAGAACCAAGAGTTATTGACCTTGTGCTTACATACATATAAATAAAAGCCAATATTGGCGAATTGCTAGGGTTTGTAAGTGGTTAGGGCTGAAATTTCCCAATATTAGGGATGATTGCAGAATTATTTATGCTACTTCTAGAAATGGGAAATTTATCACATTCAACAAATAAATGATCTTTTATCCACTCCAGGACACTTCCTTAATTAAATGTATCCGGATAGGATTCATGCATCTATATCTGCATTTAGATCACATCACTGCTATATATTCAAAATTCATGCATCCTATATTGACAGGCTCCGAGTTTAAATTAATAAGCAAGATTATATATGTTAATCGATATGTAAATTATTTTCCCTCGTGTTCTGGTTGATCACTTAATGTATATATAGGAGCTTGAGCAAATTAAACGACACTCACTGAATATGGAAACAGGAAATGATGAGAAAAAAGAGTAGTTCGTGAATGTACATGATATATTTATGAGATGGAACCGATCATACACTACTACAGAATAGTGATTTAACATCACCATTAAACATTGGTTAAACATAAAATAAACGTCATAAAAAAGCAGTAGCATTTTCGTAATAAAATTGAAGTTGCAAAAACCTTTGTCATCGTTACCAATAACTGATGTTTAAAGAGCACAAGTGAAAAAATAAGTTAAATATTCATTATATAAGTCGTCGGTTACGTAAACCACCGACTACTCCTTAATTATTTAGTTGTTAGAGGGAGAAAATATCTATCATATACATCATCGGTTATAAATGAAGCCAACATCTATTATTTATTGTTAGTCATCAGCTATTTGCTTGATCGGTGACTAAAGTTTTTCATCTCTTATTAGACATGAATATTTCAATTTATGATATTAGTCATCGGCCTGAAAATTAAAAGGCTGGACAATAGTCTTTGGTTAGATACATATGCAACGTTAAAAATTCTAAAGACATCACATACTATACTAACAGACGAAGGAATGTGACAATTTTAAAACTTAACCTAACCGCCTTTGTCTTTTTGATAGTTACAGACTTTACATGACTTAGAGAAAACTCAGTCGTGGTCTCTAACCCCACCATTTCTTTGGATTCTTCCTTTGGCTTATACCAGTATTTCCACACCATTTCCTCATCTGCTCACCGTCACCCATTAAGTTTTCCATTAGGTTTTTTTTTGCTCCTTATATTTTTGTGTTGGCAACCTGAAATAAATTATTTTGGAGATGATTTATTTAGTTTGAAGCATTACTTTTATCATTCATTGACTGTTTGATCGTTTTAACAATTTAGAATTGATCATTTTTTTTTGTTTTTTGGCTATGTTGCATTGTTTTTGTGCTTTCTTCTTTGTTCATAGGCATTAAAAGTAACTTATTTATACTGGATATTGTTGAAATAATTGGTAGAACATGTATTATTGACAATATATATTTGAGATCAATTTGGTTTTTTCATTTTTTGTGTTTTTTAATTTGATTTTTTGCTATTTTTTCTATGGGCAATGTGAAAGCTATATGGATAAGAAATTGATTCATATAGGAACTTTGGGTCATGGGAAAGTTGCCTAAAAAATTTCATGGTTAACAAACTTCTTTCTTGTTATCATTTTGAACCCGAAAGTGTTACTCTAGAAATCATTTAAATTTGTTTAATTGTTGAGATTATGATTTCCCTTGCTGTTAGCTTTGTAATGATTTCTATTATTGTTGGTTTTTGTATTTAAATGTATTTTATTTGAAATTTTGTGGATGTTTAATTTAAGGGGAGACTCTACTGAAATTTATTTAAATAGATGATTAAGTTCAATGGAACATAGTTGGATGTATTGTAAATAACAAGTGAGGAATATGAAAATGGGGTGGAGAGGTTCCTTAAGTTTGCTCAAAGGAACGCACATAGTCAAACCGGTGCCTACTGCTGTCCTTATGTTAAATATTTAAACAAGAGTCAGCATACTATCATGTCATTCGACAGCGTTTGATTTGTGATGAGATAAATTTGACGTCTACAACTTAGATATAACATGGTGAACTTACGAAGACGTTGCTATATAAGAAGGAAATAGCAGTTAGTTACGAGCCAACTGATAGAATGGATGAAATAATCCCTAATATTGAGGCTGAGTTATTTGCCCAATTCTCTCCTACATATGACAATCTACGCAATGATACAGAGAAGCCATTATATACAGGGTGTGATAATTATTTGCGACTGTCAACTGCGTCAAATTAGATGATGAACTTAAAGGTGAGAAGTGGGTGGATGGATACCAACTTCACATAATTGCTTTAAATTGCTTAGCAATGCGTTTTTAAAAAGGTAATTCACTTCTAGCATGTACATACGAAGCTAAGAAAGCTTTGTGCCCAATGGGATTGGAGTGTAGGAAGAAACATGATTTCCTTAATAACTGCATATTGTATAGAAATGAATATAAAGGGTTAAATAAGTGTCCAAAATATGGCAATTCACGCTATGAATTGAAGAAGAATGATTGAAGGTTTTGTAGTATCTTCTAATAATTTCACAATTTAAGCGTTTATTTGCAAATGCAGTGAAAGCAAAAAACCTATGATGGTATAGTTTAGTGACACTCAGGGTTAATGTTTATCGCCAAAAAGCTAGTGACACCAAACAAACTCAGTTAAGTGGAAATTAGAGTTAGTTATTTTGATATCTATATATACCATGTTTCCTTCATACTAATTTGCAAATATTTCAAGACCCTGCTCCGTAGACACAACAACAAATAGATTATATGCGCAACAACCTGGTCAATATGTTGCTAAATGACACTTAATGTTACCTAAGCACGTTATATATATGTATAGTTTTTGTCTTACTTAGCTACGCATCAATCCATTTAATCTTGAGTGGCTTCACCTCTTTATATTTATAAAATTGTGGTGTTGAACTGTGGCTGAACTGTGGTTGTTGAATTGTATATATATCATGCTTTATCACTTATAGGTTAGGCAGAAAACCAAAATTAATAGTGTGCTTAAAAAAATAATATAGACGTCAGCTATTTAACATAACCGACAACGGTATAACTTATCACGTTGATAATCAATGTGTCAAAATAGACGTCAGGTTTTAACCAACAACTGACGCCTATAACATCATTTCACAAAACTACAAAAATTACTAACGTTAGATCAAAATTAAGTTATCGATTATTAGTAAATAACCGCAGCCTATTACATAAAAACTAATGTGGGAAGGAATATTTGATGTCAACTGCAAAAATAACTAACATCAAAGTAGATATTAAACATCGATTAGTTGGTAATAGGTGACATCTATAAATGTATACTCGTCAATTGTCAGTTAATAACCGACGACAAATACTACACATCCATCGTTCATATTCCATAGTTCTTCAGATCTAAGATCATGTCATTAACCAACGATTTATTGGTCAAGAAACAACATCACTTATTTAACAGACGTCTAATGTTCTATTTGACCGGCATCTATTTGATCTTTTAAGTGACTCCAGCTTTTTCTCTTTTGAATTTCTGAGAGATTCGCTTTGTCGCATAGATTTCATGAGCATACCACAAATTGAAGTAAAATACTATATATGTGTGAATCTGCTGAGTCATGTTACATACTTTCTTGTTTGTTCTGTAGTCTTGTTTGTTCTGTAGTCTCGAATCTGTCTGATGCGTTTTGGAATTCTGTGTGTCCATGCCTACATGTGTGCACCGAGGTTTCTTCTGCCACACACTGACTCTCTCTCCTTCCGAAGAATTATTTTTACTTTTCAATGTTCTTTTCACTGTGAGGCACTCAGTCATAAGCCCTTGGCTTCATCTCCCATCCCTCGTGCAAAGTACTCCACCATTAATTTCCCATTAAAATATGCCTCCAATTATTCTCGATCATTTTGATATATATTAATAGCCTCCTTCTTGGATATATCTCTCTCAGTTCATTAAGGGTCATCACTTTATTATTATAAAATAAGGTGCAAACATGGGATGATTCATTACTTCAACTTGTAGCTGTGGAGAGACATTATCAATATATATTGACCCTTGTTTTGGTGACCCATGCATATTGGATTCTGTGATCTAACGACGAATATTCATATATTTTTTCTAAATTTTAGCGGTTTAACTATTTTTAATCGAATTAATCTGTTAAATTTACTTCGATTAAAGTTAAACCAATCATGACATGAAGAAACAGTAGGGGTATTTATTTAAGTTAAACCAATTAAAGTTAAATTTACTTCCATTAAAGCTATTAAGTATAACTATCTTTTTTATCCCTATAATAGGTGTATTTATTTTATAATTTTATCCACTACTTAAAACATACTCCTCTTATCATATTTATAAAGTAAAAATAGAGGACTTTTTAAT
>JANTPZ010006432.1:0-15057 GCA_025593235.1 Vachellia pachyceras | reverse complement strand
GTCATATTAAATACATCATATTGAGACTTTAAATCAATATGAAAATTGAGAAGTACGGTAAACTAGAAGTTTACTGATCTAGACAAAGTTATTGTTGGCATGACTTGTTTGATCGTCCGAGTTATATATACGATGCAATATAGTCAAAGATTGTATATTGATATCTATTGAAGAGCTAGAAGATTCTTCGTGAATAGCCATCATATTATATATCATTTAAAGATTATCATGTGATTCTTGTTCTCAATAGAATATGGATCATGAGAAAATCATTGGTTATGATTTGAAATGGATCTTTACAAGCTTGGAAATATATTTACTAATATGGGCCCATTCGAAAAGCATGTAAATCATACAAGTATTCAATAAGTTTGATAGATGTATCTATAATAAATTACATGTATGATTATTGGTAGCAAACTTGAAATTTGCAAGATTATTTGAATAAGATCATTATGTTCATTTGTGCACAATTTTCAGATTATATGATCCATAAGCCTCCATATATAGATTGATCACTACTTATGAGAACAAGATTTTTATTTCGGCGTTGGTATATCTGACTTGATATATTGCATCACTTATACATATTAAGCCAACAAAATTCTCCCAGTGAAATTGGCTTTTGGTCAGGCGCTAGATATTTTCCATATTAAATGTTTGAATGTGCAATATTTATTCTTAGTGGTCCACAATAATGTACATATATGGAAAGTTGAAATAAATGTTGGGTAAGATTCTCCTCCTTATTTGTCTCTAAATGAAACAAAATTATTTTTCTAAAGAGACCAAATGGGCTCATGAGGCTTGTACTGCATTGTTAGTTGATTATCATTTGAAAAAAAATTTCTAGGGGGAGAAATTAAATATCTGGAAATGAAAACATATTGAATGCATTAATACTATCAAATATAGATCCTCAAATAAAATATTATGAATTAGAAGTTCATCGAATATTGCATTCATGATATATTGTAAAAATATCCGCCAGATGTAGTTACTGACCTAAATGAGAATTACTAATTCTCATATTCCAGCTTAAGGTGCTCCAATTAGTATGAATGAAAATGAGACATGCCTGAAGCATGATAAACCAAGTTTCAAATATTATATTTTGGATAAAGAGGAGCATATCATTAAGGTGATCATATTGAAGAGGCTGGCACTCTTAAGAGGCAATGGCATAACTAGTTATAAAACCTCGAGAGGTTCAGGTATCTGAAAAAGTAGTATGGAGATTTTGGTGAGTTATGTCACAATGAGAAAAATGAAACCGAAAAAGGATAAAGTTGTCGACAAAGGTTTTAATAATAATATCATGTGATCAAATGAGGATCGTATATATGAATTTGTCATAAAAGGTTTACGAAATAGTAATTGGCCAATAGAAAAGGGAAGAGGAAAAAAAGATGCAATAAAATATAATTGCATCATTTCGATATGTGAATTATGGACCAGTAGTCCAATGAAATATAAAAATGTTATGAGACATATGAACATTTATGTGAAAATACAAGTTTTCACAATGGTATGATGAGATATAATGTATATAATTTTGTGATGATACAAAATAAATGATCTAGCAGAATATATGAAAAATATGCGTCTATTGAATATTGTTAAAGCCTATGCATATGGCTAAATGAACAGTGGAATGCGCATCAAAATGCTTGAAAGACATGTAATGTCATAAGCTTGTCTGAGAAAGGTATTCAATGTTGTGTGGATTAAAGAATTTGAGTATACATAATTGATTGAAAAATGTGTCGAATAAGTCAACATATCCGAAAGATATGGTAAATGGGTACATTTATTCAATACATCCAGATGATATGAGCGAGAAATATATTTCGGCATATAATTTGATGAGAATACATTTATGTGTTTAGATGCAAAGAAGATTCACTATCTGGAAAATCATTGATGACATTCGCATTTAAGAAATATGTTTTAATGATAGCGAGTGATATTGTCATCAGGGGGAGTAAATATCATGATGTACTCTTTTCTTTAATCAAGGTTTTGTCCCACGGGGTTTTCCTGGTAAGGTTTTTAACGATGAAGCTTTAATATATATTGTGTACTCTTTTTCCTTCACTAGGTTTTTATCCCATTGGGTATTTCTTAGTAAGGTTTTAATGAGGCACAATATTTGTTCATGGACATCCAAGGGGAGTGTTATAAACATTATATGTGGACGTCCATAAACTATTGGCCCTTCCATATTATATTCCTAATAACCTCTCTCATAAATAGCTTTTAGAGGTTTTTATGAAATGGTTACATATTGTATTGTATACTAATGTAATATTAGTTGAGTTGAAAGCTTATACATGGAAGCTATGTACATATGATAGAGATGAGAAAATGAATAAGAATTGTTCCTCTCCTCCTTACAATTTCTCTCTTGTTTGTTCATCTCCCCAATCCTAAATCTCCCATTTTTATAACACTTAGAATATAATTGTAATTATACTGTTTTTTATTACGGGGAGAGGTGGTAATACACACTAATTTTTTCGCCGACAAAATAAATATACACTAAAGGTTTAATTAGCCTTTAAATTACCCCTTATTTTCCATGTAGGAGAAAAATTAGGTCAAGTATTTGATATTTTGTATGTTAAGTTTTTCTAACAAATAATGTGCTCTTGGGAACATGGTGAAAAAGTGTGTTTACTTGAGTCAAGGTAAATATGTGAAGAATATTATCTCGTTTTATTGAAAAACACTATTGAACGGGCTTTTGAGGAGTTCAGAAGTGTTCCCAAACACCCCCAATCTTGGGTCCTTTCGTTCTAAATGCTCATGGATGTGTTTGGCAAAACTTTTTTGTCTCCTTTTTTTTCACGTTGAATATAAGTCGAGATAAAACTCACTTCACATACTTTCCCCAACTTCCGTAAAAGCACTTTTTTAACGAATTCTCAAACGGGCACTATATTTAATATTAGTAGTGAGAGAGTAAAAATTGATATAATATTAGAATTTAATATAATACCTTACTATCATATAATAATTTATAAAATATTATATTATGAAAATTAAAAATTACTTAGCATTTGGTTATAATCATAAAAATAATTTATTGTTTAATGATTTTTAAATTTTATGATATCTTCATATATCCATTTTTTTAATTCCTATCCTATTACTTTTAATATTATACATGTATTTTACACTTTATAGAGTGCGTGTATGTTATTAAATTTATTTTACAGAAAAGATTTTGAAATAATAGCAAAACTTATCCGATGAAGTGGAGGCAGCGCTATAAATCCTAAAACCTTCTATGTTTTAACAATAGTTAAATTTACTACAACATATGTTAATTTATGTAAGTTTAAATTTAGAAGGCTACACCCATCGTCTGTGGGTTCAACTGACGAAGGTATTGGACACTCTCACCAAAGGGAGAGGGTTCGATACCTGGGAAGGTCACTTTGTTGTGGCTCCAGTCGCGGCGCTTGGGGAGGCATCCTAGCTCCTGGGTGCTTAAGTAAACGCCTGAGGGTAATTGACGGCTCGCCCTGCCCAACATTGGTATGACCTAAGAGGAAGAGAGATTTCGCCCTGCCCTTGACTTGTAGGTGAGCCCAACACCCGCCTAAAATTCAATTATCAAAAAAAAAATTTAGAAGGCTACGAAGTAGTAGGAAGTACCTAATTTATTGTACTATATCATCATCACATACAATCTCAATGTTGTAGTGCATGCAATTGAACCAAATGCCATTATTCATCCCAAGCTAATTGAGTTGAAATATTTACAGTTTTGTTTTAAATGAAAGTTCAAATGGGTTTGATAATTCAGACGGATAAAGATTAAGAGGGGTATGGCATTTCCCCTCAATGGTTGAACTAACAATCTTTTCATCCGAAAACAAGAAAAAAAAAGCAAAAAAAAAACAAAGAACTAACAACCTTTACCTCTTCTCAACTGTTATATTTGAATTGGCATCCCATACCTCTTCTCATGGGTTCTACTGATCATGTTGCCAAATAGAGGTGAGTCTGCATAATGGGTGTGTGTCCACTCCCTAGTCCTAATGGCATGATAGAGAGGTTTTGAACTGTCCAAATAAAAAAGTAGCAATCTTTACCACCGAAGTCTCCCTTCTTAATTTGAATTGACATCCCATACCTCTTCTCATGCGTTGAATCTTTTCCTATTTCATGCTAGATCAAGTGGTGGTGGTGATTTGAATGTTGAAGTGGCACAGGATATTGTTAATGGGTGTGAAAGATTACCAGTTGTGGTTGTAGCAATAGCAAAAACCTTGAGAAACTGGCCTGTGGAGGGATGGCAGGCAGCTTTTTTTTTTTTTTGGGTGAGAAGGCAAGCAACTGGGCAACCCCAGCGCCACTCGCACCACAACGGGCAGGCAGCTTTGATAGCATTGAAAAACCCTAGGCCATTAAGGCATGAGTTAGGCGATGAAGATACGAGAAAGTTCTATACATCCTTGAGATTCAGCTATTCTCATCTAAATGATGAAGTTGCCCAAGAACTCTTCCTCTTATATTTTATATTCCCAAAAGCCTATGAAATACCAATAGAGCTTTTAAGTGGAATTGATGTAGGTTCGGGGATTTTTGGAGAAGTTGACAACTACGAAATAGGAAGGAGTCAAGTGACTACAAGTAAATACAAGCTCATAAATTCTTCTTTATTGTTAAATGTTGATGAAGAATGTGTAAAGATGAATGACATGATTCGTGAAGCGGCCTTGTTGAAGATAGGAAATGAGAAGATTCAAGTGATCATGGACTTTAAGACAAGGTTAAAGAACAATATAAAACATTCATCTTGGATCATGAATGACTTTCCATATTGTCTTGATGGTAGCGAACTTGAAGTTCTTTTATTATGGATAAATACAAATCATTCTTTTTCTGATACAAATCATTCTTTGAATGTTCCAAATGCATACTTTGAAGGCATGATGAAACTCGGAGTTTTGCTTTTGTATTCTATAAGTGAGCTCAAGAGAACTTTAGCGCTGTCACTTCAGATAAAGAAGCAGGCAGAGCGTACCAAAAGGGAAGTATATTATAATGGCGCAGCTCACTGTTATTACTGTTGAGCATTTATAGAAAGCAATACAAACCCTAGGCAATGTAGGATCTATACACGTGTACTACTACTCTCAAGATATTACAGAATACAAAATATACAGATTACAGTATACATAAAGAATGGGCTTGGACTGACTTCATCAGATTGGGCTGCTACTTATGAGTCTTAACATCCCCCCTCAAGCTAGGCCCTGGTGAATGCACCAAGCCTAGTTTGCACCTGAAACTTGAAAACTTCAAATAAGATAAGGCCTTAGTGAATAAGTCAGCAACCTGTTGAGAGGATGGGATATAGTGAATTGTAAGTTGCTTATTTAGAACTCTATCCCTCAGGTAATGTATATCCAGCTCAATATGTTTGGATCTTGCATGGAACACCGGATTTGAGGGTAAGACAGCTACACTAACATTGTCACACCATGCAATTGGTGGATATTTTAGATGAAGTCCAAGTTCACAGACAAGAGACTGAATCCATGCCAATTCAGTAGCAAGATTAGCCAAAGATCGATACTCAGACTCAGCACTAGAGCGAGAAACGACGGGTTGTTTCTTTGCAGACCATGAGATTAAGGAATCACCAAGAAAGACACAATATCCACCTACTGAGCGTCTGTCATCTGGGCATACAGCCCAATCTGCATCAGAAAAGCCTTGTAGGTCCAAATGATTGCTGGTTTTAATGTGCAGAGAGAGACTGGTTGTTCCTTTAAGATAGCGTAGAATTCTTTTAGCTGCCCGCCAGTGGTCTTCGGTAGGAGAACTAAGGTATTGGCTGAGTTTATTCACAGCAAACATAATGTCAGGCCTTGTATTGGTTAGGTATTGTAGAGCACCTATCACTTGCCTGTAACTTGTAGGATCCTTCAAGGGAATGCCAACATCCTTAGAGAAATACTTGTTCACCACCATAGGAGTTGGAACAGGATTGGAATTTCCCATACCAAATCTGTTTAACAGATTCAATAAATATCTTTCCTGCTTCAAATACAAACCAATACTGTTTCTAAACACTTCAATGCCTAGAAAATTGTGCAGCAAACCAAGATCCTTAAGAGCAAAATGAGAGTTCAGTTGCTTGATAAAAGATTCCAGAACATTGCTCAAATTCCCAGTCACTATTATGTCATCCACATAAACTAAGACAAATACAATAACAAATTTTCTTCTGAGAAAGAAGAAGGATGTATCATACCTGGAATGAGTGAATCCCCAGCTGGTCAAGGTGTTTTTCAACTTGTCAAACCATGCTCTGGGAGCTTGGCGGAGTCCATAGATTGCCTTCTGTAGAAGACACACATAACTTGGATACTTGGAGGAAACAAAACCTTCTGGTTGTCTCATAAGCACATATTCTTGAAGTTCACCATTAAGAAAAGCATTATTCACATCCAATTGTCTAATAGTCCAGTTAAAGGTTACAGCCAGAGTCAAAACAAATCTGAGAGTAGGAGCCTTTAATACTGGACTAAAAGTCTCATTGAAATCAATGCCAGAACTTTGTTGAAATCTTTTAGCAACCAAACGAGCTTTATGTTTAAATACGGATCTATCAGCTGTAGGTTTTAACTTGAATACCCACTTACAATCTACTATTTTCTTTTGTCCAGAATAGGGTATTAGTCTCCAGGTCTGATTTCTTATTAAGGCATTGTATTCACTTACCATTGCCCTTCTCCATTCTGGTGAGTTTAAAGCTTCTTTTACAGAATTGGGTTCTCTACAAAGAGGAAAATCAACTACAACAGTGCCAATATAGGGTAAGAGAGGTTTATGAATACCTGTCTTACTCCTAGTAATCATGTGATGCTCATTTGCAACAGTTTTCTGCACAATTTGGTTGGGCTCCTGGTTCTGAGTATATTGCTGTACCTCGGGAGAATTGAGGTCACCAGGTGCTTGCGAGCTGTCACACTGAGTTTCAACAAATGTGTTCTCATGCGTTCCAGAAGATGTACTAGGACCAACTACAGCAGACACAGAGCCACTGCACTTTTCTCTAGTTGATGCAGCTGAAGGTAGAGAACCAGAACCATGAGAATCAGAGAGAAGACTAATCTGTCTATCGTTTAGACTTGTTGGAGGCACATCGGATGTATTGGCAATTACAGACACAGAAGGTCTCAAAAACATGTCAGCACACACTATTTCTTCATCAGCTAGTTTCTTTCTGTTCAGGAACCCTGTAGAGAAAGGAAAATCAGATTCGTTAAATACTACATGCCTAGATATGTAGATCCTTCCTGTGGAGCTCAAGCACTTATAGCTTTTGTGAGAGTTGCTATATCCAAGAAAAACATATTTAACAGATCTGAACTGTAACTTATGCTCATTATATGGCCTCAAGCAAGGGTAACATGAAGTACCAAATGTCCTCAGTCTGTCATAATCAGGAAATCTACCAAATAACTTGAGATAGGGTGAACTGCCACCTAAAACATCTGTGGCCAGTCTGTTAATTAACTCAGAGGCAGTGTGAAAAGCCTCCCACTAGTATGATAGTGGCATCTTGGCTTGAGCAAGAAGGGTAAGTCCCATTTCAACAATATGACAATGCTTCCTTTTTGCCCTTCCGTTTTGTGCAGATGTATGGGGACATGAATGCCTAAATAGAATTCCTGACTCATTCAAGAAACCACAAAACTTACGAAACTCACCACCCCAATCACTTTGAACTATTTTGATCTTATTTTCAAACTGATTTTCCACAAGTTTCTTAAAATGAACAAAGGTACTTAATGCCTCATCCTTTGTTTTTAGAGGGTAAATCCATGAGTATCTGCTGTAGTCATCCAGAAACAAAATATAGTATCTGAAACCATTCATGGATTGTAAAGGAGCAGGACCCCACAAATCAGTATGTATTAGCTCAAGTGGTTTTAAAGCAGTAGAGTTAGAAGCCTTGAAAGGTAAGGAATGTGACTTGCCAAATTTACAGGATTCACAAAATGTAAATTCATTTCCATTTCTAGATGTGATTCTCAGATTACAATCACTAATCACTTGATTTAAAACTTTAGTACTAGGGTGACCAAGTCTATTGTGCCACATCATTCTACTATTAGATATACATTGGTACTAGAAATTCCACTAACATTCACTGAATTAGCTTCTTCTTCCTCAGCAACGCACAGCCACTTCCTTCTACCAACACCTCTGTTGCTGCAAACTTTATACATGCCATCATCACTTGATTTTCCTACCAGCAAGGTCTCCCCTGTTCCCTGATCCTTCACAGAAACACCCTCAGAGTTAAATATCACATCAGCATTATTGTCTGAGGCCACTCTATATACACTCAATAGATTTTTCTGTATCTTAGGAGTGTATAGAACTTTATTTAGAGCTATTTCTTTACCAGGGAGGTTTTGTACAGTGGAGGTACCTACTTGTCTTACACGTAGTCTGTGACCGTCTCCCAAAATAATATTAGTCTTACCAGTAGTATCACTTGCTGTATCCAGCTTGCTTGGATCATTTGTGATATGACTTGTTGCCCCGCTATCCATGTACCAAGCTTCATCAGCAACAATCTCAGGAGAAGCCCAGTAAGCGCTATCAAGATCAGACGAAACCAAATTTGCTCTCCTGGAAGGCCTAGAAGCTCAGTTTCGGGGTGAAGAAGGAACAATCGACCAATCAAAGCGATGGAAGTAGTTTTCCACTGTGTGACCCACCTTTGTGCATACAAATGGGAATACTATCATCACGGTTGGTTTGAGCAGCTGGGAAGTTACATGCCCTTCCACGTCGGCCTCTGCTTCTGTTTCCTCTCCAGCCACTATTATTTCTGAAATTTGAACCACCATCACGTTGTGCAAAATTGACAAGGCTGTTACTCAAGACCGAGAGGTTTGTGAAAGCACTAAGTTGCTCCAAACGACACTCAAAGGTGAGTAAGGAGGTCTGAAGCTCGATCCAAGAGAGGGTTTCAGCTTGTTGAGATAGCTGGACCACTCCAGGATTGTAGTCAGCGTCTAGTCCAGCAAGAGCTTGTACAACCAAGTCAGGTAAAGAGATCGAACTTCCAGCAAGAGCAAGCTGGTCTGCAATGCTTTTCAACTTCGAAAGATATTCCGCCATCTTCATCGCACCCTTCCTGGTGCGTTGGAGCTCGAATCTCAGCATAATAAGGCGAGATTTGGTCTGTGCGCCGGCGAGCTGTTTTGCAGCCAACCATAAACCAGCAGATGATGATACACCAGTCATCTCAGTTGAGACTTCCAGTGTCATAGTGTTCAGCAACCAACCGAACAACAACTGATCTGCAGAAACCCAGTCCTCAAACGCAGGATTCAGTGTCGTTGTGTCATCGTTGTTGAGGAACTGAGGAGGGCATGGCTTTGTTCTGTTAATAAAGCCTTCCAGTTTGTATCCCTTAATCACCGGCAGGACATGGGTGACCCAGACTAGGTAGTTCGTCCGATCCAACTTAACCGAACTCGTCTGTGTGGGAAAATGGTGCCTCTCTGAGAGTTTGGCGAGAAGAGACTCGGAAATGAGAGAGCTGGTAGAAGAGCCTTGAGATTGTTGGGAGCCCGTAGACGTTGACATGTTGGCAAGACTGACGCGAGCTCTGATACCAAGATAAAGAAGCAGGCAGAGCGTACCAAAAGGGAAGTATATTATAATGGCGCAGCTCACTGTTATTACTGTTGAGCATTTATAGAAAGCAATACAAACCCTAGGCAATGTAGGATCTATACACGTGTACTACTACTCTCAAGATATTACAGAATACAAAATATACAGATTACAGTATACATAAAGAATGGGCCTGGACTGACTTCATCAGATTGGGCTGCTACTTATGAGTCTTAACAACTTCCAAAGTCAATTCAATCATTGTGCAATATTCGAACTCTATCCCTAACAAAATGGGCGTTGGGTGATGTATCTATTTTGAGAAACCTACAGAAACTCCAAACTCTCGAATTGACTAATTGTTCATTCATTGAATTGCCAGTGAAGTTAGCAAATTGGAGGAATTGAGATTGTTAAGCTTGAGAGATAGATTAATTGAAAGGAAAAATCCATTAGAAGTGATCAAGAAGTGCTTGCAACTAGAAGAATTGTGTTACATTTCGAATGTGGTTGAGGATGCAAAGCATCCTCTAATTACAGCTCTTCCAAAATTTCGGGTATATCAGATACAGGGCCACTACATCTTTGACCCATCATCTTTTCAATTCAAATATTCAACAAAAAGATACTTGAATGCAACCAATTTAAATAGAATATTCTCCAAAGAGATCATTACATCCCTGGCAGCTAGAGCGGAGATTCTTGTGTTAGGAGAAGATAATGGAACACGATGGGCAAATCTTATTCCTGACTTCGTTCCTGTAAAAGATGGAGCTATGAAAGACTTAATTAGCCTTTCTTTGATATCTTGGACTGAGATAGAGTGTCTGATCAATACAAAGAAAATTCATTCTGATGAAAAATGTTAGAGAATTATGCTGTGGCCCTTATCCTGTTGACTTTCTCAAGCAACTAAAGAAGTTACACTTATGGAAGTGTTTGAAATTAGAAAATACATTGTTTGGAGGCAAGCTAGAGCTAGGTAATCTCAATTCCACACAATTAGAGGATTGTTCAATGGCATGTCTTTTCCATCCATCCCAGCTCGGAGTCTGAAGCAGCTAGAAACATTGGGCATACAAAATTGTTATAAGCTGAGATATATAACCAGGGATGATGGATCTGTAGTGGAGAAAATGGATAATCTTGATCCTAATCAAAAGGGTCGGAACTCACTATTCTCAAAATTGAAATTTCTCAAAGTTGAAGGTTGTGAGGAACTAGAATTTATATTGCCATTTAGTCTTTGTGAAGACCTTCCATTGCTAGAAAGTCTGTCCATTTTAAGTTGTGAAAAGCTAAAATGTATATTTGGGCAATACCGAGAGGAGGATGGAGTTGTGCATCAAATGGAAAAAGAAATCGTTCTCCCTTCGTTGAAGGAGATGTCTATTGGTGGGGTCCCAGAACTGGTCAACATATATCCAATACGCTATCTCCCCCTATCTTCTGTAGCTAAAAAGCCAAATGCAGAAACTACAAGTGACGGACCAAAGATAAAAGATGAGAGTCGGAGGAAAAATTTCTCTTGGGTTGGTCCTTTATGCTGTTTTCTGTCAAAATTAAGTGCTATAAATGAAGAGGAGGGATGTTCCAGAGCAACTCAGCCAGACCACGCTGCCACACAGTTACTTATCTCCAGCTCTCTTTTGAATGGACATTCTCTGCATTTGGAAATAGAAGAGTAGGAAATCACCAATTACTTACCGATATTGAGTCCAAATTAGTACTAGTAATAATATTTCAAGTGTTGAGCTAGTGGATATGTACTTTTAAACTAACCAGAATAAATTTTAAAAAATTTAACAAGTACTGTGCAAATATGTTTTGTTGATTTTTTTTTATGGTATCTATCAGAATGGAAATTACTCTTGAGTTTAAAATTACTTTCCCATTTTATTTATATTTTATTTCAGACAATTGATAAGTGTGTGAGACTATGGAGTCACACTCTTAACTCATAAAATGTTGTCTTATTAGAATTCGAATGCTCAAATTGATAAAATGTTATGTAAATATACAAGAGAATAGTAGTTAGAAAGTTAGTTATTAGTTGGTTGTGACGGTTATGATTTAGCAAGTTAGGCTTTGAATTGATATAAATTAGGGGTCCATGGCTTTATTATTATTATGTTGTTGTTGTTGTTGTTGTTGTTGTTGTTGTTGTTGTTGTTGTTGTTGTTGTATATACAGAGTGATTCAGTTCTGATCTATCTCTCTAGTATAATCTCCTTTCGGTCCTACTGTCATAGTATCCAATAATTCTAATAACTGAAATTTTTTCTCATTTTCGCAACTATACCGATTTATTCTCTACTATAACACAGCTTTAATTTATGAGTGAATAATTCACATTTATATGAAATACGTACAGGCATTACCAGAGAAATATGTTTACAATGCAGCTCTTGGATTTTCTATTCCACCATTATACCCATCCAATTTGACAGAGATAGTGATCACTAAAGCTTCCAACTTAAAATCACTATTTGCCCTATCAGCGGCCTCATCACTGTTATTGCTGGAAAAATTGGAAATTAGCAAGTGCAATGCATTGGAGCATACAGTGATGCAGGAGGCAGATGGTCATGATCCCAAGAGTCTCAGCAACTTAATCTTTCCCAACTTACGACAGCTTCTTGTCTCAAATTGTAGCCATCTGGAATCTTTATTTCCAGCCTCTCATTCTAGGAACTCCCTGCAGCATTTAGAATCTATGCAGATTTCTGTCGCTCCTGAATTGAAACGTGTTTGGAAAATGCTGTTGTGATGATGATGATTCAAAATATCAGAATCACATTGGACTCCCTGCTCTCAAACGCATATGCATTCGACGTGTACCAAATATAGTCAGTATTTGCACTGCGAACTATTATTTAACGCCATTGCCATCTCTAGAAGACATTTGTTTGGAAGAATGTCATCCCCAGCTCTCTATAAAACTTTTTATATATTCCTCAGTTGGTGGACATGATGGACAAGAAGATCTCTCAAGGAGTAAGGTATTAGCGTCTTTCTCAATTTTTCTATATTAGGGATTGATTGATTGATTGATTGATTGATTGATTGAAAGTAATTATTTGATGATGATACTTTGTCTTATATATATGAAACATATGCAGGTAGCTGAGATGCCCTTGTGCAATTTGAGACATGTTAGTCTCAAGAACTTCAACATGGATACAATTTATGATCTTACAAGTCTTCACATTGCAAGTCCAATAAATCTAAGTTTAGAAGCCATGAGTTTGCAGGAGTTCCCAGAGTTAAGGCATATATGCTTGGGGCCTAAAAGTTATGTTGTCTGCATCCATCATGAGAAACCTGCCAAAATTGGAGTCCTAGAGGTATCAGAATGCGAAGAGCTAGAGTGCATCATCAATAAAGATGAGGAGAATGAGCAAAATACTGTAGATTATCATCATCAGCCATATTGTTTCCCAAAGCTACGAAGAATTATCGTGAAACAGTGCAAGAGAATGAGATACCTGTTCTCTATCTCCAATTGTGGTATGCTTCCAAAGCTCTCAGAGTTGAACATAAAAGATGCACCTGAGCTTGTGCGAGTATTTGAATGGGAGCAAGGTATGACAGAAGAGCTGGTCATGGAGGATGTTCTTCCAAAACTGTTTGTGTGAGAACTCAGAAATCTCCCAAGCCTTGATAGTATCTGCCATGGAATTGATTTCCAGACAGTGAAAGTGCGTGTTGTACATGGATGTTCCAATCTCCCCTTAACCTCAGCTCAAACCCAGCGCTTCAAAAGTATGTAAGCATTCATATTTGTAGTTATTCACAATTGCTAGTTTCTATTTGGTTTTTCTTGTAATAATGAAATTATTTTGTTTGGGTAGAAATGAATCTGTTTAGACGTATGCAACACGTTATACGTGGGAACAAGAAAGATGATGACGTCCTAGAATTTGGTTCTGAGCAGTGGCTTTCGGTGGTATGCACCAAACTTAATAAAATTTCTCAATCAGAAGAAAAGGCATGTGCAGAGAAGGAAAAAGGGACAATTTGTACACCAACCTTGTGTGAATATATGGATTTGACCAACATACAAGGACAAAAACAGATTGGCCTCTTATCATGTTCTGTAGAAAATTAATTAATCTATAAGCTCTTCTATTTTGTAGGGTAAGATTCATCATGTTTATTAGTGATGTCAACTCATTTTATGTTTGTTATAGAAGTCTTTAGAAGCCTCTTATTCATCACTTGGTTATCAAAATTGAGTCCAACGGAAAACTAATTAATTTCCTTTTGGTTTGTTAAATGCTACAGGATGAGGAATCTGGGGCAAGGATTCAAGAAGGGTAAAAAATCAGAGGAAAGTATCGCAGCAAATGAAGTTGAGCATTCCGAAGGCAATGAAGCAGTGCCATTTGCTAATCCTTCACAAATTGAACCTCCACAAGTAAGACTGCCTTCTTTTTCAAAACAAAGCAAATTCATGCTCGGCGACTTGAGCTTATGCGGCCTTCCAAAATATTAAAGGAAGATGATAAGATCCTTGGACCAATAATGAAAGAATCATGAAGGCACAAGAAAGACTGGCAAATACACTAGACTTCATTTGCATTCTGATAATTCACAAAATGTTGATACTGTAAATGTTGTTGGATTAGAGTCATAGAATAATCAAAGTTGTGTATCGTATGGTGTTGTGCATAATATAGAAGTATGTTTTGGAGAAGGGTCATCATCGGAAAAATACAATATAGCTCATTTGGAACCAGAGATCACAGTTCAAGACCCATTAACTGCTGTCATGGTTAGTTGTGTTCCATTCATTTTAGTTGTAGATGTATCTCTTGTTGCTTACATGATCCTGGGCTTAGGATTTCCATGAAATGGAAACAATTGGTGATTTTCTGAATGCACTTGGAGAAAGTATATGCTATAACGAAGACATTAGAGAAGACTCCACAATGCCCCAGCAACAGAATGATGCTCCACCGGTACACATTTGGTTTTTAATATATTCGCACTTTAGATCTCTTCAATCTCTTCTCCCAAAGAACCTCAAATAGAAACTTTAAATTTAGCTACTCAAGGGGATATGGAATCAGGGAGCTCTGCTAATACTGATAAATCTGCAAGAGTAAGCCTTCATTTCATTGCAGTAGTTTTGAGATGTAATTCTATTCTTAAAAGCTAGCACATTCTAATAATTTGCTTGTCCTTCACATGGAAGAGAACATACAAAATTGTGTTTCTTACCTTATCAAAGCGGTAAAATTATGCTTCATTTCATTTGCTTCAGGGTCAAATTATGGCCAATCAAAGAGAGACCTCCGTTGAAGATGATCTTGTTATGTTATATCGGATAATGAGAGATGGTTCTGGCTTGAAACTGTTGGCGATATTGGTGGGAATAGTTATTTGAAG
>JANTPZ010006430.1:0-16573 GCA_025593235.1 Vachellia pachyceras | reverse complement strand
TTAATGAGATAAAAAAGTAAATACCAGTCCATGGAAAACCAAGAAGCCAATTGCGAGTACAAATAAGAGCTTGAACATTAGTTGGAAGAAGACAGCTTTGATACGTAGTGAGAACTCGTGAACCAATGCTAAAAGCTGATTCACTAGCAACAGTAGTAATCGGAATGCTCAAAACATCACATGTCATCTTGGAAAGAGAAGAAAATCTAGCTGAGTTAATCCTCCAATATTCTAAAATATTAAATCTTGCAGATAATTTAGGATCAAGTGTGCCTTGTTCCAAATAAGAGTCTAACTCAGACTTTTCCACTAGTGCGGTGTTTTGACTCTTAAATGTGATATAATCCTACATCATATGAGAAGTTAGTAAATGACTAAATGTCAATGAAAATAAAATTAAAAGATGGCATTAAACTATTTAAAAATTTAAAACTTACATCAAAAGCATCCATGTAGTTGCATTCATCATCTATGGAGACATTAGCAGTAAGTGTAGGTCTATCCAATACAGATACATAGGAACAACTTGCTTCATCTCCGTGAAAAGTTGAAGATGACGGTACATATTTGCCCACATCTTTATACTCATTAAAAACACAATACAATTTGCTCCTAATGTGCTCAACTTTCTCAGAACAATTTGCTGGATCAAGTTTTGCAAATGTGAACTTTATGATATCAAGCTTCATCCGAGGATCAAGAATAATTGCAAGTGCAAGAATGATATTATAATCACCCCAATATTTATCAAACTTTTCCAGCATTCTCACAGTCATATCTTGAATAATAGGATCATTATGATGCACATTGCTTTCAATAGCAACTCAATTTTTGATATTTGTGAGAAGTACATGTTAGAGGTAGGATATGTTGAATCAGAAATGAAATTTGTAATTACTGTAAATGGCTTCAACAATGAGCACATTACCTCTGCTCTAGCCCACTCTTCATTTGTTGGACAGTAATGAAAATTAGAATCGCTGAAGGCCAAGGCAGCAAAAACACAACGATATCTAATTGCACTAGTAAGCATTGCATGTGTCGAATTCCATCTAGTTGGGACATCTAATTTCAATCCCATTGCAGTGTCAACACCCCCAACTTGTTCAACACATTTCTTGAAACTTATCGTCCTTGCCTCTGATTGCCTTACATATCTAATACTTTCCCTAATCTTGTAAATGGCATTTTCTATTACTTTCAAGCCATTGTTAACTATGAGATTTAAGATGTGGGCACAACATCTCACATGGAAAAACTTCCCTTTACATATCAAGCTACCAGCCCAATTCAATTGTTGTTTCAGTAAATTTTGCATGCTATCATTTGCAGAAGCATTATCTAGAGTAATTGAAAATATTTTCTTATCAATCTCCCAGTCTATCAATATATCATGGGCCCTCTTAGCCAATGCAACCCTAGAGTGAGGAGGTTCCATTTTAGAGAATGCAAGTATTTTGCTATTTAAAGTCCATTTCTCATCCACAAAGTGAGCGGTCAAACAAAGGTATCCTTTAGTAGCTATTGACGTCCAACAATCAGCAGTTAAACTAATTCTACCAGAACTCATCACTGTCTTCTTCTTTAGGATCTCTTTCTGGTTTAAATAGAAATTCCAAACATCCATCGTAGCGGTTCTTCTAGTAATACTTTTAAAATCAGGATTTAAATAGGAATGTAAATCTCTTATTGCCTTATACTCAACAAAAGAATAGGGGAGATCATGTTTAATGATAGCATATGCAACCATGTCACGAACTTTGTTGGGGTCAATTTTTCTAGCTCTAACATTCCCAGTATGGTCTAACATCCTAGCACCAACATCCTTATATTTTGGAAGTGAAACATGTGTTAATATGACGTCAAAGAGTTGAAGTCCCATAATCCTTACCTCACAGTATATTCTTTTCCACACCCATTACATTTAGCTTTTTCTTTACCATCCACTATTCCAATTTTAGCAAAATGCTGCCAAATGTTAGATATGGTTCTCTTTGCCTTCTTACTTGAATTGTCTTAGGCTACAGACAATTCAGGTTGTGTAGACTGATTATCCGCATTTGCCATATTGTCGTTTTACTTCATAAGTAATGAACATACAAAGATGTGTATAAGAATTAGATATGTGAATATTCAGCAATGAACATACAAAGATTCAATATAACACTTTTATAGTAAGCTCAACCTTCTATACAAAGCTCAGCAATGAACATACAAAGATTCAGCAATGAACACTTTAATAGTGTCTATTGCTCAGTCCTATGATATTTTACTATGAAGTGTTACTACCACTCGGAGTTAAGAATACCCTACAATGATTAGTTGAAGAAGGCCTTATGTTACTTAGTGGTCTTTGGGATTTGTGTTGGGCCGTTGGCTCAACTGATGTGTATTTTTAGTTTAACAAATGAAGTCAAAGTTGTATAAATTTGTTGTTGGTTTTTTAATAATCCCCAGATTCTTCGCTTGAGTTTCGGGCATGTTTAATTATTTACTAACCAAACTGATTATCTGAATCAAATTAGTATAAAGATGAGGACAACTCCCTTTGATATTTATTATAAGACTTTTTGGTGAGAACATATTATATAACGTTGAATTCAGCATATTATTATCTGTTTGACTGTTGCAAAAATTGTTCTTCACTATCATAATAGCAAATACTGAAATGACTAACTCTTAAGTTTTTCCCCCTCTACTTGAAGCGTAGTAAACTATTGCATTTTTCCTATAATAATCCCCCCCAAAAAAAACAACAACAAAAAAGAACAAATTAATACTTTCATCTTTTGCCATATCCAAAGATTCAATATAACACTTTAACTCTAATATTAATAGTGTCTATTGCTGGCAGCCCATTCTTCGCTCAATCATGGAAGAGAAAAACCCTTGATTAGGGTAGATGCATCCCAGACGGAGGCAGAACACATGAACACAAGACAATATATGCAACTAAGCCTAATCATCATGATACAAGACAGAACACAAGACATCCGAGACTGGGGGCAGAGGTAGACGGAGGCAATGAACACAAGACAGAACAAGACATAATTTTTGTTGATATATGAACATATTATAACTTTATAAGAATGTTTAGAGTAAGAAAAACAATACCTGAGGCCAGCCGAGATTAGGGGCAGACGGAGGCAGATCAGTCGAGACTCGAGATTGGGGGCAGAACTTAGAAGTCAGAACAACCTGTATAAGGAAAAAATACAATAAATTCATAGACGAAGGCAGATCAGTGGAGATTAACAAGCTAGATCCTAGATGCTTACCTTAAATCAACAGCGCTGCAAGGTCAAAGTTGCCGGAGCCAGATCAGGCGAGACTTGAGACTGGGGGTGAATTTTTGATGAGCGGCAGTGGAGGATGAAGCGAAGGTGCTGCAGCTCACCACTTAGCACTTAGTGACTTATGGAAGCTAGGATCTGGACACCTGGGGCTACGACTGGGACTCTGGGAGTGGGAAGAGAGGAGACTAGTCTGGGAGTGGGATGCGAACTTGTGAAGTGCGAATCAGCAAGCCAACGAAGTTCATAAGAAGTAGAACCAGTAGCCCTAGCAGCAGCCGATGGTCATGGTCTCCTTCTCCGATTGAAGGCGACTCTGGGTGACTGCTTGACTGGTTCTCTGTCAGGAAGGGAAAGCCGGAGAGGGACGAGACGAGGGAGGGAGTGAACTGTGAAATTGGGGATTGGGGATTTAGCAGCGAGAGTGAGAGACAGAGTGTGAGACACCAAGATGAGACAGCCAGACAGGCTCCAGCAAGTTCGATTTTTTATAAAAAAAAAGGGCTAACCTGCTAACCCGCGGGTTAGCCCGTTTTGACCCGCGGGTTCGACGAGGCGGGTTGAGATAACCCGCCCCCTATTGGGCAGGCTTTTTGCCAGCTTTAACCCGCCATCTGATGGCGGGTTGGCGAGTTGGGCCCGCAGGCCCAACCATTTTTACCACTACTAGATCTAACCAACTCAAAACTCTTCATCTTTAAAAATTTTTATCAATCAATTATTAATATGTATATATATAGTATTAAAAACTAAAAAATCGTATTAAGCATTCTGCTTATAAACTAAGGAGGTGCAACTAATTTATGTATGAACTAAAATCATATCTGAGAGTAAATTCAAAAAAAAAAAATGGGAGAGATAAGCAAATAATATTAATGTCAAATACCACGTTCCATTCAAATAATTCATGAACAGTTTTGCGTAAGAGGGCATCATATTCATTAATTTCAAATCCTTCAGAAAAAACTCTTTAAATATACACAAAGTAGTTCAAATCTAATTTGGACCATTCAAATCAAATCTAAATAGTTTAAATTTAATGGGTTTAGGGAGCTCGTAATTTTTTATGAACATGCTAAGTAGTTCCATGATAGTCAGATCTTCTTCTATCATAAAAACGGTGCATCTTACCTTGTGGACCGGACAAGAAGTAGAAAAGAATAGCACAGGAGAATCATTTTGCGCCCCTTCATTTCCATTAAAGTATTTGGGGAATTACATGAAGAGAAATTATCAAGGTACAGGAAACCGAACCAGTGATTGAACCGGATGAGACAGTGGGTTAAGGGTTAGTGGGTCAGACCGGAGTCAAACAGAGGTCACACCGGTGAGAAATAAAAAATTAAAAATAATAAATTAAAAAAGCAATGTTAAAAAATTGTGAAGCAAGATCTTGTTTATTTTAAATAATATTATTTCCACATAGCATCGATTGACTAAAGCTTATATATATTAATTTATGGGAAATTTATTGGAAGGTCCCAAATAAGAAACTTATTTAATGAATGGTCCCAATTTTAAAAATATTTATCAAAAGGTTCCATTGATAATATGAGGTCCTATACATTGACAACATCATACGCTGTATTGACAACACCTCATTTTTTCAATGGGACCTTTTGATAAATATTTTCAAAATTGGGACCATTCATTAAATAAGTTCCTTATTTGGGACCACCCAATAAATTTCCCTTAATTTATTATATGAATGAAGGGTGTGTGAGCCTGTGAGGCTTGGATCAAAACAGCTTTAATCTCTTACATCCCCACACCTCTCTCCTTGTCAAATCAGTCATCTTGCTTGCCAAGACAAAAGCCCCTCGCATACACATTTCATCTATACGGTTAAGGTAGCCTTTTGGGATTCTCATATCACTGCATTTCCACAAACCAAGAATTTCCTGCACAGGCATGATGGCGCAGGCTACAATCCCTCCAACTCAGCGGGTCGACCGAGTTATTACCAGGTTATAGTGAGTTGGTCCGAGTCGCCATGACCCAGGGTTCAACCCTCATTCGGACCGGATTTCCGGCCGAGTCGTCAGTTTCCGGTTTGACTCGGCCGGTCCGGTCCGAGTTCACGTACGTTGGAAATAATTGCTAACAATATCTTAAAATCATGGAATTAATTAAAATCCCAAGGACCTAGGCTAAATTAAATGGAATAACCTGTAAATGATTAAAAAGAGAACTAAGCCCTTTTACCCCTGCTAATAAACTCATCATCTCTTGTCACACAAACTCCTTTTATTTAGTCTTCTCCTCTATGAATGTATTTATAAAAAACGGTTTTCTTAAATGTGTTACTTAACTCCAAAATCATATTGATAAAATTAATCATGCTTATAAAAGATGTTTGACTTTAAAAATAAGTTAAATATGATATAACATAATAAAACATAACTTTAAAACGTTTATCATGCTTAAAAGAATCAAACTCCTCTTTCAAAACTTATCCATAATAGAAAAGAGTAAATCTAAATATTTGAATACTATCGTGGCTAACAAAACTTTATTAAGTCACTTTTTACCAAACTATACTATGAAAATCAATCGCATAATAATGGAGCTTAACCTTTGAAACTCATGATTCAATAATGCATATATCATTTATTTTAAAGAGTATATGACAAAACGTCCACTCAAGTTCGTGGTTTAAAAAAAATCTTATTGGATTAGAGACCTACAGTCTGCTATAAAAATAATCCTAAACTAACGTGATTTAAAGTAGTGAAATATCATTTTACGCTAAAAACATGAGTCATACAGCAACAATATATATAATCAACATATTAATAGAGGAACTTGAGTGGAAATAGCGATGCACAAACTTCCAGAGCCTTCTCAAATGTCTCAACACAGGTACTATACCCAAAAATATTAATAGCAATAGTGTAAGACAAAAGTCTCATCAACTTGCAATCCAATTTAAAAGGCATACTAGCAAATTCTAATGAGATAAAAAATTAAATATATCATTTCATGATTGAAGTATCAAAATCCTTGAATATAAGTATATCATGTAAAATATATCTATAAATCATACTAAATTTTTTAAAAGAGGTTACACATTTATTTTTATTCACATTTCGCAAGTTATATCTTAATACCATCATTTTAAATAGCACAAACATCACAAGAATCACGTGGATCAACAAGAACTTGATTGCTTCTCTTAATCACTAAGACTCCTTATCACTCTCTCGTGTTATTCCCTTTAACCAAACCCATTGAATAGTGCTATTCTATATGACTAATAGCTATTTAAAAGCTCATTGTTCAAGTGACGTGAACTAAATATATATGTAAAACACAAGTTCGGGCCATGGGTTCTCATATCAACATCAACAGGGGAGTCAAAGGCCTTCTTAGCACAATGGACTTAGGATCATTAGGTGTATGGCTCAAAATCTTCCATGCTTATCTCCTTTTCAGCATGCTGAAATTTACCCCTTTTATCTCCTCCATAATAACACAACACTCATTTTCTAAAGATCAATTAAGATACATTCATAACTTATTATCATTACATATAAACATATATAGACAAGATTATACAACGTCACTTTTTTTTTTAATGAAAGAGAAGTTTTATTATGCAACTGGTATATTACAATGCAGCATTGTGAGAACAAGAAAAATAAAATGCAAGGATGACAAGGCTAATCAGGAGGAAGAAGATTACAGAATCCTAATGCATGGCATGAATGCTCTACAAGAGCAAGAGCCTCATTAACCAATCACGGTGCTGAAGTTTCTTCATTGTTGAAGATATGCAGGTTTCGGGCAGTCCAAAGTTTCCAGCAAAGGATGCCAAAATTGGTACACCATTTAGGGTTGCAATCATTCATTTTAAGATTCTTATGCAGCCAACCAGGGAAATTCTCGATGTCAAACTCTAGGAGACACTAGGTTGGTACTACAAAAGGCCAACAAGCCTTAGCCAACAAGCATCGCCTCAAGATGTGGTCAATATACTCAACTCCTCCACCACAGTTTGCACAAGTGACATCATCGGTCATATGCCTCTGTGCTCTCTTCTTGTTAGTGAAAAGTCTATCATTAAGCACTAACCATAAAAAGGTTCTAACTCTTTGGGGTCCTTTCCATTTCCAAGCAAGGCTCCATGTCTTGCTTTCATCATCCCATTGATCTTGTGCTAGGAGTTCATAAGCAGATTTGATAGTGAAGTGCTTATCGCAGCGCCAAATGATGCGATCAAGAGTATCCTGACTATGCGGAGGGTTAAACTTCATAAAGTGCCTTAAAGTGTCTTGAGGTAGCTTCCTTTGGAATTTAACCCACTTCCACTGTCCATCAAGTGTAACAAAGTCACTAACAATTTTCTGGAGTTTATCATCATTTATAGGATAGAAGGCTAGTTGTGCAAGGGGTCCCAAGTCCCCTATCCAATGATCAGACCAGAATCTCGCTGTTTTCCCATCACCAATGTGCCACGTAAACCTAGACAAAGAAGTTCCCAAACAGCTAGAAGAACTAATAATTTCATGTTCAAGATCATAATAGAAGCACAATAATATATCAAAAGGCAATTGTAAATATTGTCATTACCACACATAATCTTTTTATCTCCGAATTTCACAATGTATTTTTAACATTAATAATGTAAGATTTATCAAATAATATCACTTTTATGGCAATAGATTCAAAAGCACTCACAAACATAAGGATGCATAATAAGGTAGTCACCTTATGCAAAAGTAATTGAGCAAAACCATAATAATCCAAAACTTAAAACTCAAGTCACTAAAACACAATTAATTTACATAATTAATTTAATTAATGTAATGCTAACCAAAATAATTACATATGAATTTAAATAAAATTGACTTCCTCTCCAAACTTTAAATCTTCCAACAAATTTCTTTATCCAAGTCATATTTTTATGGGCAAAGGTGCAATTTTAGCAACGAAGTTTTGATTAAGGAGCAACTGGCACCATAAAGTGTTCAAGGGTGCAAAAATGTACATAATGTTTTAAAACGATGCATATTTGACAATGCTAACAGAAATCGTTCAATGGCTCTTAACGCCCTCCACGTCGGCTGCATAACCTGTCACGCAACCAAGTAGGGCGACACAGCGAGGTAGTCGACAAAGCTAAGCGGTGTTTAGAGACATCAGGTGAACGAGCAAAGCAAACTGAGGATGGCTGTAAAAGTCGATTGAGACAAAGGGAAGTACGATGAGCTGACTGAGACGAAGCAAACTGAGGACAGCTGTAAAAGAAGGGAATGTCAATTTGAGAAAAGGATAAACAACGGGAGGCATCGAGAAGCGAGAAAGGAAGCAAAATTTCCAATGTAAGTAAAAGGGGAATATGAGGTTACATTGTTGTTTTCAACCGAGAAAAAGGAAATCTACAATGTAAGTATCGATTTTGGCAAAAAAGTTGTTGTTTAATTGTGTTTAAAGTAGAATATAAGGTTGCAATGTTTATTATTTATTTGTCATTTTTCATTGTGCGTTGTAGATGGCGACCGGTGGTGGGGACAATATGGTTGACGATATGGATTATTATAACAAGGAGCTTGAGAGAATGTTGTCCTTCACGAATGGAAGAACTTATATAGATATTAACGATCCGAAGCTAACTACGGAACAGAGGCGTGCTTTGTTATTAAAGAAGGTAAATGATTTTTGTACTCTAGTTAATGATACTTGGGAAAGTAATAAGGTGGATTTGAGTGAGGTATATGCTAGTGTGGTTGAAAATGTTTGGTTTAACTGGGTTGTAAGTGAAGGAAATGTGGGGAGTGAAAATGAGAAACGGCGTATGGACAAAGGTGTTGGGAATGAAAGGAAGGAAGGGAATGTGGATGAGGGAGATGCAGAGGAAGATGCAATAAGCCTTACAGAAGGAGAAAATAGGGTTGAGAACATAGATGTTGATGGATTTGCTAATAAAGCTGAACTTGGAATTAAAAATGAAGTGGTATGTGAACAGTGGAATAACTATGATGTTGGATATAAAGGGAAAGAAGTAGTATGTGAATCAAGTAGTGAAGTTGAGGATAGTGAGGATGAGAGTTGTAGTGCACAAACTGGAAGCTTAGACAATGAAGAAAGTGTGGTGGATGATGTTGAAATAAGTGAAGGGTTTGAGTCAATTGAAGATAATGGGGTTGGGCCTCCAAAGTGATGATGGGCCTCCGCAGGAGCTAGTTGGACAAGTTGATAGGTCAGGTTGCAGGGCCTTTTTCATGCTAGGCATGCCAGCATGACATTTGCTGACCAAGCAAAGCTTGTTAGGGCTATTGATAGATATCCCATTGAGAAGGGAGTGAATATCAGAATAGTGAGAAGCGAGAATAGGTTAGTAAAAGCTGTATGTGAAGTAGGCTGCCCATTTGTGTTGTATGCAAGCCAAGATGGGGTGAATGTTGGTATGACTTTTACGAAAAAAGTGGAGAGAGGGGTAGACTGAAAAAACATGGATACTAAATTACAAAAAAGATAAAAATGAAAAAATGGATCATATATTACAAGAAAAGATAAAAATTACCAAAAAAATCTAATAATTTTTATATTTATAAAACTATATTCTTAAAAATTAAATAATAAATTTTAGACAAAATTGAAATAAGCTCCTTGTAAATCACTATTTATTAAACATAAACATAGTCAGATTTATATCATTTTAAATCATTTTTCAATCAAACTTCTTGAATATTTATTTAAATGAGTTTCAAATCCATAAAAAGTCACTTATGCTTCTTCAATCAAAACATAAGTCATTTCCATTCATTATGTGAAGTTTTTCAATTACTTATGATCCAATTAAGTATATTATATTATTAGTTAGTAAAACAATTGTATGATCCAATTAGTTATGTGATATTAGCAGTTAGTTGAAAGAATTTTCTTTTTTTCATGATATCTAATTTACATATATTTTCATTTACTCCATTTTTTATTTTTTATCATTGTATGTATCCTTAAAATTATCACAAATAACTAAAATAAAATATATATGAACGTGTGACATTTAATTAGATTCATGTCCTTTTACGTAATTTGCCACAAAAAATCTCTTCTCTAACGTTTATCCAAATGATTTCTCCTTTTCATAAAAAATCACTTTTCTAAAGCTAATCCCAACATAAATTACGTTATACTTTTAACTTCTGCTCAGAATTTCTTTTTCAAATAACTTCTACCAAAAAGTCACTTCTCCATTGCTTATTCAAATAGACCCAATTGTGCCCGTTTGGGAAAGCGGTAGAGAAGTACTTTTACGAAAGTCGAGGTAAATATGTAAGTGTGATTATCTTGATTCATAGAAACACCGTTAAACGTCTTTTAGGTAGTGTAAAAGTTTTGCCAAATATGTCCATTAATTTCTCGCTAGTTGCTATGGTATTTGAGGAAAATTTTGACAAAAGTAGTATTGTGGTTGAAGCTATATGAATGAATACGATGAGTAAGTTGCAACTCCTGTTATTGTACTGCGCTAACTTTTACTCGTAGGTTGCAGCTCACGTGCTTGTTTAGGAACTCATTTTTTCTAATGATAAAACCATCTCGAAATCCATAAAAACCATTTCGAAATTTGTAAAATTATGTCAAAATTCATAAAACCACATCGAAAACCGTACTTCCGTTCTCCTAACGGATTTCTCAAACATACATGTCTTTGTGAAAAACTGTTCATGTGCATTGAGATGGGAGCTTTAATGAGCAAGTTGCAACTTTTGAAGATTTGACGCCCCAAGGTTAATGGCTATGCTATATCTAGTTTGTGTTGAAGAATTATTGTAATAATAATATTTTATGTCTATAAAATTGTTGTTATAATTGGTTGTATTTTGTTGTTTAGTTAAATTAGAATAGATTTTTTATGCATATTAAATTATTTTAATTGATTTTTAATGATTTATGACTATTTTTAGTTTAATTAATAAACACAAGCTTTTCCTTATACTACATACTAGGTTAGATCTCATTACAGATAGGGATGGGTAAATCAACCTGGACCTGTTTGACCCATCTGCAACCCAATTCAAAATACCCGTTTGACCCCGTCCAATTTGAATCTGATAGATCCAAAACGGATGGGATGGGGCTTTAACGGGGCGGGTAATGGCTCACACACGGGTGCCCGTACCCGCCCATGTTAATAACCCATTAGAAAAAAAACTCATCCTTCAGTTCATTCGGCTGACTCCTGGCTCGGTGAGCACTCAACTCTCAGACTCTCAGTGCGCCTTGCCCCATCGCCGTCGCCGTCGCCGTCGCCTCCCTCTCAGGCTCTCACAGTCTCACTACCTAGTCTAGCCTCCGTCGCACTCTGTCTCTCCATCGCCTCACCTCCAAGGCTCGATTGCTAGTCCAAGTTCCAAGCCTCCAAATGCAGTCCCCAACGGCCGACTCGACTCCAGCTCCAAGTCTCTCCGTCGCATCGCACAAGTGAGTACCTTTTGCTACTTGTTCTATTTACTTGTTCAATCCTTATCGATCCAGCTACTTTACTTGTTCTATTTAATTCCTTTTGCTTACTCTCTGGTTCTCTGCGATCTGTTATGCCCAAGGTCATTAAGATGAAAAATTAGTTATTGTATATGTTGTTTGAAATGGGAATTTATATGCTGTGGGCCTGTGGCTGATGCCCATGATATTCTTTGTTGTTTTTCGCCTTTTTATTGATAGTTTCTGGAATATCCTGATGCATTTATTTCAAAAGTTATGCTCCCCCTGTGGGTGTAGTCTAGGTGGTAACCTAGGATGGTTGCATTGGAATGTATTTACAGGATAAACGAAGCTTCTCTTAGCTTCAATCTCCTCCTGTGGGTGTACTCTCAAATCTCAGCAGTATCCTAGTTTAATTTCCAGGCTTTGACTTGTCATTGCATCTCAAGGGAGAAAAAGATAAAATAAGGAAAGCGAAACATGGATAACATAAGTTTTTCCATTTAGAATGAGTTTAAGATATCATTCCTTTTACTTTGGCTGTGATTTTGCTTCTGTTTATTTTGCATATTTACAAACATCATGATCAAGCGAGCCCTTGACAAGTTAACATTTTCTTGTTTTTGAGAGTTTAGACTGACTTTGATCAGCACAGAACGACTGAATTGTCAAAGAGTTTGGGCTGATGAATCAAATGAATTGTTATGAACTGAAACCGATGATGTATTGATGATAAATAGGTTTGAATACAATGTGTTGAACTGATAAATGATGAATTGTTTGAATTGATGATGAATGAAATTTCATTTTGAATACAAGGTGTTTGAGATGTTTGAATTGTTGATAATGAATCATTGATGATGAATTTTTGAAATGTTTTAATTGATGTTTGAATTGTAATTTCAGATTTGTTGACTGTTGTTGCCTGTTGCTGGTATCCTGTTGCTGCCTTGCTGGTAGATTGGTTTGGATTATTTAAAGTGGCAAAAATGTTGTGATATCAATGTTCCTATTTGCTACTTGGAGGAGTGGCAGTGGCAGACCAGAAATGCTGTTTGGAATTGTGTTGTAGTGCTAAATTTTAGTGAATTTTCTGACGCCTGGACCTCAGTTACAGACCAGACTTAACTGTAAAATAGACTTGTAACATGGCACAGCCCATACACAGGCCACCCAATTGCAAAGCAGGTTAGAGTGAACTCTGTTTCCACCCCCGAAGCTGAGTTGTTCGTCTGCTGCAGGTTTTATTTCAGCCGCCATTATCTCTGATCCTTCATTGCTGTTCCTCAGTCGTCAACCCCATCGTCACCGGCGCAGCTGCCTACCGTTCTCTTCCTTGATGCTGCTCGCCGTCCTCTTAACCTTGGTGATTAGTCTTGATAGAGTGGCCTCTTCATTCACCTTTTGCCCATTGTGGTTCTCTTCGCTGTCACCCAGATCCACATCTTCACCTGGAGAAGAGAGGTAAGGTTCCATTCTTCCATACCCACGGATTTCTTATTCTTATAAGACGCTTTAAATTTCCCCTTTCTTTCACAAATCAAAGCCCTCTATTTTTGCTCCTTTATTTGCAGGGTTCTAAATTGGGGTTATATTTTTCAAAGTGGTTGGGTGTCTTACGTTGAAGTCTATTCTAGAGAGAGAGTATAACAAACTTGAAGATGGGACAAAATTGTTTGATGTAGTCAGGATTATGGATCATCCTTATTGATTATATCATTGGATTTGCTCCTGCTGCTAGTAGTTCTTGACAAGGTATTAGAATCTTTATGACTACCTCTGTTTGAACATACGCTCTTCTGCATGTTTATGGCATTGCATACCTCTTCATCAGGTTCAACAACAGGCAAATCTTCTTCCTTTGTTGGAATTAACGATCCCTATTACACTATAAAGTGATTATCAATCGTTAATCTGAAATTTCCAGTACTTCATATTTCTTGGGATTCCTTATGTAGTCTTATGTAATTCTTCTGTTTATTAGATAGAAATGAACGAAACGTTTGGCCAGTAGCATAAATTAGGTTGGGGATAGCATTAAACTTCTTGGTGAAAGTGTGTTAGTCACTTGGTTTCTTGCTAACAAGTTCTGATAAACTTTTAATGTGCTTCTGTTTCCTAACAATGTGGTTGAATGTTGCCTTCAGCTTGCTGTAAAGTTTTTCCCGCCATGATTTCTAGAGCATCTCCAACAATTCGCAAGCTCCCTCAGCTTTTGATTTTCAACTCTCTTGCTTTTGCTTACTCCACTGCTACATCATCGTCATCTTCATCTTCAACTCCATTTTTAGCATCTACCAGAGATTATGCCATTTTGAATAGGCTAAATCACAAAGATTGGTTAACTCCCAAAGAGGTGGTGACTCTCATAAACTCCCTTACAGACCCATCTTCAGCAATTAAAGTCTTGGAACTCTACTCTAAGCGTAAGGATTACAAGCCCAATGAGCCCTTCTACCTCTCCATCATCCTCAAACTAGCTCATGCCGAACTGTTTGATGCCATTGACAATCTCATGCACAGAATCAAACTTGAGAGGAACTGCCGCTTGTCTGATGACTTCTTCTACAATGTAATCAAGGTCTATGGCAACATGGCTGGTCGTTTAAACAAAGCCATGGAGACCCTCTATGACATGCCCAAGTTCGATTGCTGGCCCAGCTCGAAAACCTTCAATTTCGTCCTGAACCTCCTTGTGTCTGCCAAACTGTTTGATGTTGCTCATGAGGTTTATACTTCGGCTCACAAGTTAGGTGTTGAGATAGATGCTTGTTGCCTCAATATACTCATCAAAGGCTTGTGCAATTGTGGGAAGCTTGATGCTGCATTCCAAGTGCTCGGCGAATTTCCAAAGATAAAATGTGAACCCAATGTGAGAACTTTCTCTACGTTGATGCATGCTCTGTGTGAAAAAGGGAAGGTGGATGATGCATTTTTGTTGTTGGATAGAATGGAGAGAGATGGTATCTGGCCCGATACAATATTGTTCAACATACTGATTTCTGGGTTGAGAAAACAGGGGAGAGTTGAACAAGCTAAAGAGCTATTGGAGAGAATGCAACTTAAAGGATGTTCTCCTACCGCAAGTTCTTATCAAGAGGTTCTGTATGGATTGCTTGATGCTGAGAGGTTTGCTGAAGCTAAACATCTCATGAATCACATGGTTTTGATGGGCATCACCCCAAGTTTTGTGTCTTATAAAGTGATGATTCAGGGATTGTGCAAGATGAATCTTGGGGGTGATGTTAATTGGGCTGTGAAGCAAATGGTGCAGCAAGGTTTTGTGCCTAGGATGGGGATGTGGAAATTGATTGTAAGAACTGTGGTTTCACAAGGTCATTCTTTTCAAATAGAAAGTTTCTCATAGATTAAAACCAAACAGCACTTGTAAATAGTGTCAGTCATTATTAATTATATATATTTTTTTATATACTAGTCGATATTTATGATTTTTAGATGTACTGGAATTTCAATACTTAAAGACACAGGTATAGAATTTCTAAGTAGTCATATTCTTTTACAAGTCACAAGCAGTGTGGTTTATTTTGTAGTCTCTGCAAAGTAGGGACTTGCAATCTATCTTGTTTCTTATTAGTAAAATGTGAAACCTGACTTTTCAAGCTGTTGTGCATGTTTTATAAATGGCTTTTCTGGACACAAATAGTTCTGGTAAAGGAATGTTTTTCATACGAACGTTTTTTTTATACATACGGAAATAAATTCATAAGAACGTTTTATTCAAGATGACAGTAAGATTATATGGCCAATGTTTTACTGAATAAAAGATTATGTGGCCAATGTACTATAAAAATCCCCTCTATGTTGTTTTGCAAAATAAGTGAATAACTCCGGCATCCCAGTTGACTTTTTCTGGAGCTCAACAGTACGTGTTTAGAGCTTTATAGATGATTTTTTTACCTATCCTTCACAAAGTCTAGCTTTCTTCCTTTTTTTTTTTTTGTCAAGAAGTAAAGTTGTCAGAAGTAAAAAGGCTTTAGACCACTCGGGCATCCTGACTTTGACATCTCTTACGTTTTGGTGTTTGTTTGAAACCACCTTTGAGCTGGATTTAAACATAAAAATCTGTTAGCTTATGTATTTTAACGTTTGATTTCTTATTCTTTTAAAATACATTTTAAATAAAAAACTCTTTTTGATAGAATAAATGCACTTTGAATATAACGTTTATTCAAACATAAATATATTCTGCTAAAATGCATTTCAAACAAAATGCATTATACCAAAATGTATCTTCTGATGGTTTTTCGCATTTTTACACCCATCTGCTGACAATCTCAGCCAAACCTATAATATCTAAGAAGCTTGTGTAAGAGATTCACCGATAAATTCTCAAGATTTGTTAAATATTAGATTGATTTCTTAGTTGGATCCCTCTCTTTTATTAGAAAATGATGTTGCTTCACTTTCGATGGTTTAAGAATTTTAACACTCCTCTTATTTTTAAATCCACTTGGGGCTTTCATCTTATCACTTATTCCTCATGTTTATCAATCTTTTTAAATGACCCATATTAATATTCTCTTAATATTAAGAGAGTAAGAGGGAGGGTGGAGGGAGGGGATACTTAAGAAAAATGATTAAGATATTTAATAAAAGTAAAACACACGTCGTATTTAATCATGGAATGAAAAACCGGTTCGGACCGGCCGATCCGACCGGTGAACCGCTGAATCGGCGGATTGGCCGGTCCGAACCATAGTCAACCCGGTCAACGAGTTGGCTCGGCGTTGACCGAGTCAACTCGGCCGGGTTGACGTTAACTCGCTCAACCCGCCGGGTTGGGCGGGTTATATCTTCACCAAGAAAGCTCAAGGGAAGCAGAAGGAGAA
>JANTPZ010006427.1:0-20396 GCA_025593235.1 Vachellia pachyceras | reverse complement strand
AACTTACCTATAAACAAACGTCATACTGCTAAGGGCATTATGGTCCTTTTGATTTCTAACTTAGAGCATGTTTAGATCTCAGTTACAAAACCTATGTTTTGTGGCAAAAACTAGGTTTTGTCCAAGTATAATTTTTTTAAAAAAGCTATTTTAGACACAAAACCTCGGTTTGAAACCTAAGTTTTGAAAAAGCTAGTTTCTTATCAAATAACTCCATCTCTCTTAATAAATTTTCTCTTTTCTATTTTTTCTTTCATCTTTCCTACTTATTTTTTTGCCTTGAACTCTATAAAAGCCAATAACTTCTCAAACACAATCACCTTTCAAAATCTAGGTTTTTCTTTGGAATCCGCAAAAGCTACATTCCCAAAATCTATTCTTCAAAACCTAGGTTTTGCTTCAAACTCCGTAAAAGCTATTTTCAGACGGACATCATTTGGGGCACTAGGGACCCGTATGAAGTCACTTCTGTGAGACCTTAGTGGAGTTTTCCCAAATTGAAATCCCTCACAAAATGGCATCTTACCTTCATGTTCAGCTGTTTTGAGTATTTTATAGAAACCTCATCCATCTAAAATCATTGAACTTATGACATATCCCCATTTTATCATGATATTTTAAGTTTTAAGGGATTTTATTAGAAACACTATGCTACTCATGAAAAGATTTACTCATCCAATTCTATTTATAGGGTAGAGAGAGAATTTTTATTTGTTTATATTTATAAGTTACATCATTACATTTTTTATGTAAATATACAATTTTACTCTTCATTTATTATGTGTTGACTTTATTACCATAGATATTAAGTAAGGATAAACTTAAAAAATTGTTGAATTTAATAAAGTTCAAGTTTTTCTTTGCTTTGTGTAAAACATGTTGTAATTGACTTTTAAATATAACTTGATGGGTACAACAACAACAACAAAACCTTATTTTATTAAATGGGTTTGACTACATGGATTAAATGATACCATTACTCTATACTTAGAGAAAAATGGTTAATTTGAGCGTTTTCTTCTATGGCTTGATTTCTTGGTACTTTTGATGCTACCTACCTTGTGCTTAAAACTTGGTGTAGGTGCCATTGGAAAAGGGTAAAACAATTATGGAAAAATGACAACATGAGGCCTCGCATTTAGGAATGAGAGGCAAAGAACCAAAATTAATGACCTATGAGGTCGACACTTCAAATTTAGTAAATGTTAAACCCTTTTGAATATAATGGTGGCTGCAAAAAAAAAACAGGGGATAGGGTAAAAAGCTTGTCAAATTAGTCGCCTTATGATAATCTCTACCAAGGAGCTTCTAGAACCACATATATTGTGTTTATCAATTTAAAATAATGATCTCCTACTTTTCTTTGGTGATTTACTAAAGGTGTCTCTAAGCTACTTTTGAACTTGAGACTAATCCATGTTGATGGCCAGAGCTTAAGGTAACTTGTGTTCTCCTCATTAAGAGATGAGACTTCTTACCACTGCAATTAATATTTTGTTGGCAATGATCTCCTAATTTAGAAGCCTTAAAATAGCAATGTCCTCTTCAGTCTTCAACTTCAAAATTTCAAATTTAATGCACATTCATGATCGCATTTTGCTTTTATGCAAGAATATAATTCTAACACAATAATATAATACTACCTACAGTCTTTAATATAAGAGTCAAATAACTTTTTTAAAGAAATAAATGAATTTAATTAATTAATATATTTATTTATTTTTTCCTAAACTAATTTACCTGACTTATAAATTGATATATTATGTTCATATATCAATAATTTATAAGTTATATAAATTAATTAATATATAATCTAATGATACATATCAGTATTTCAATATATATGTTATATATAATTAAGTAGTTTATTTATTTTTTTAATTTATTTAAAAAATTTAAATGACGCTTATAAAAATAGTATTGAAATAGTTGGGAATATAGTCAGATTCAGCATTCAAGATTCCCAATTCCATCAAGTAACAACGAACTCCAACAAAAATACGCTATAAAGTTATTTGGGCCAGTTTTAAGAAATTAGGGGTTTGTTTGTTTCTATGTTCTTTTTTTTTTTTCAAAACTCTTTTATAAAACTGTTTTTAAGAATAATTTAAAAAAATAAAAAAATTCAAAAATTAGAGAGTAAAATCTTAATGATATTTCATGTTCTTAAATGGAAAACACCATCAAATAGAGAATTAAGTTATTCCCAATTTTCATAAACAAAAAATAAGAAATGAAAAAACAAAACAATTAAAACTTGTTCTTGTTTTTTGGTTTTTAAAAACAATTTTCTGTTTTTTCTTGTTTTTAAAAGCAAGTTATTAAAAAACAGTACCCCAAACAAGTTTTTTTTGTTTTCTTGTTTTAAAAAATAGTTTTTAAAAACAGACACAAACACCCCCTAAACCTCTTCATAAATTTTTTAAGATCCCCAGCATAATGTTTTCTAATTTCTTTTAACCTTAAATAATTTTACTAATTATTTTATCTTTTATTGCCTTAAAATCTAGCCCAAAAATAGGCTCTTTGGCAAAATAATTCATTTATGAGGCATTGCAATTTTAAATAGCATTTCTAGGTTTCAGATATTCCTTTCAAAACTCTTCTCCCATAAAAATAGGCTTTTTGGCTAAATATTCCTTTTCTTTTTGAGATTTTTCTCTAATTTGTAAGCATTTTTCAATATTATTTGATCAAATGCCCCATTCTTAGTCCTAAATAATTCATACGTAATTACCTTAATTACTCATAAAAGATCGAAATGACAAATAAGCATTGGACTTGTACACTAAATCAAAATCCGTCTCAAAATGGGCATATTGCTTCTGTTATGAGTATTCACATGAAAAATCTCTACGTAAAAAAAATCAAAGAAATATATGTTTTCTATTGTAAATATTTTACACATGAATGTCCATAACCCCAATTCTTATGCTTCTTTACATTTGATGTCATAAATCCTGTAACCTCCCATTGAATAGTCTGTAAGGAGTTCCTTATGGTTAATAGTATTATTTTGCCTTTTATTTCCTTGTAACAATGTGCATATACTTTAATGATTGCGAATCTATAAACAGAGGTAATGTACAAGGTATTGTTACATAGAATGAAGTGAATAAGAGCTCTCCTTATTTTCTTCTCCAACTTTCTCTTAGATTCTCAATCTTTCTATTTCAATCTCTCGTGTATTCTATTATTTTCAAAATGTTTTCGTACTCATAAAAAAAGAAATAGAAACTAAGAAAAGGAAACAAGTTGTAGGAAAGAAATCAAGGAAGCAGAAATAGAAACAAGTTGTTCAAGTAAATCACGCCATTATTCAGAATGGATAAACATTGAAAGGATGAATATATTCAGAAGCTAGCTTGAACGCTAAAGCTTTAAAGGCATATATATACATGTACACTCATCTAATTCTATTTATAAATAATTTACAATATGTTTCATGCTAATGAAAAAAATCTTAAACTATATTAATTCTGCCTTAAAATTAAAAAACTTCTAACTTTATTCTTATTTAATACTCTTTATTCTTATTTAATATTCACTATAATATATAATAATAAAGTTAACACATAAGAAATGAGGAGTATATGAAATAATTAACGAGGAAATATCTTGACGTTGATGATTGAGGTACCCATAAATGAAAGAATATTTAGCCTTTTGAAGATAAAGACATGCTCAATGCGTATACATTTCTCAGAAGCTGTTATAATTATACAATTCTTAGATGATAATTAAGTAATTAACCTAAAACAAGATGTCATTCCAAATATATGACCACTTGTGCTTATACACGTTGGCAATTTTGTCCTTCTGCGATTAAAAACGATGTTGATTTCAAACAGTTTCAAGATTTAGTTGCTCTAAGAGATGCTATAAATAATGGAAATATGAGACCTATTAAAATTACTCGTCAACAATCACCAACTTTCACATATATGGCTGCAATTTCTACAATTCCCTTCACAGAAAACTAATCAAATTATAAGTTTGAGAGCAAAGCTGAAGATGAAGAATGTGAAAAATTAAGCCAAGAATTCTTGCTCTTCCCAAAGAGAAGGGTTGGGATTTCCGTTACCTTTATCTCTATCAAGATATGTGGTTTTCGCCAGCTCGAATCCAAGCTATGTACACTTTTCAAAAGAAATTCAGAGCAAAAGATAGTGATATTATTGTAGCTTCCTTACCAAAATCTGGCACTACTTGGTTGAAAGCCCTCGTTTTTGCCACTGCGAATCGCAATCACTTCTCCCTTTCATAAAAAGACCATCCTTTACTCATTTCCAATGCCCATGATCCTGTGCCTTTCTTCGAGTACCATCTTTATGGAAAAGACAAGATATCCGGCTGATCTCTGTAACTTGCCTGAACCAAGACTTTTTGGCACACATTTCTCGTTTCATTCCTTGCCTGATTCAATTTCCAAGTCCAAATGCAAGGTAATCTATATCTGTCGTAACCCATTTAACAGTTTCGTGTCTCTGTGGTTTTACATCAATGCACTTGTACCATCATCACCACACAGATTATCTTGGGAAGAAGCTTTAGAGAGGTTTTCAAAGGGGATTCAAGATTATGGTCCATTTTGGACAAATATTTTGGGTTATTGGAGAGAGAGCGTAGAGACACCAGACAAGGTTTTGTTTTTAAAGTACGAGGATTTGAAAGGAGATACTGATCTCTAGTCATTTTAAAGGTCAAATTTAGTACTTACGAGTATGTAGCTAGTGACACAATCCTAATGTCGATCTCTAAGGAGCCTAAATGTCTCTAGGTAATTAGTTAGCACATTAATTCAACACATCAAAAGATGGAATTATTTCTATCAATGACTTGAATCAAAACCATTTCCTACACTATTATTTATTATGTTTCTCCTATCAATCAGATTAAAAGAAAATAGCAAAGTGTGATCACAAAAATGAACTGATGTTAATGACACTTCCCAGGAATTATAGCTTCTGCCTTCATTGACTTTTGAATTTTCTATGAGTCCTTTGTATCCAGTAAAAACATTTGGTTACTCATATTATTACACAACCTGACATGCATTCAAATGTTCAGCCCACTCTCAAAAACAAAGTCAATCAATGCTACTCGATGAATCAATCACAACATTTAATCTGGAACAATATCATGTCAAGATTAGAATGAAGCTAGTCTCAATCAAGGAGATAATATCTGAACAAGTAAAATCCGGTCAAGTCATTGTCAAATAATAGAGAAGAAGTACGCTTAGTCATAGTATGAAATTTCATACAAAGTGACAGTTCAGGTTCAAAGAGGCAAATGTACGAAAATAGTCATCAAATGCAAAGAACTCCCTGTTCACATCAAGACTCTGGCATTAGCTTTAACTCCTGGAAAGTTACAAGTCTAGCAGGACATTGGGAATCTCACAGCAACGTCCGCAATAACGAACTGGACTCTAGGCATCATCATGGCTGCTCCAACGGTGGCAACATCGGGTTCAGCTGGCATGGGAGAACTTCACAGTAACGTGACCAATTGGATCTGCCAGTAGCAATGCGTCCGAGGTTGAGAGATTGCGATGCAGAGATGGTGAAACCTGGAAGCTGGTAAGCTGAGGTCTGGCTTGTGCCGAAAGAGCCAGAGATTAGAGACGGTGATGAATAGATGAAGAGAAGCGATCGCTTCTCACAGTGACGGAGTGTCCAAAGCTCAATCTCCTCGCCTGCACAGTATGCTGGTGGCTCTCTCTCTTTCACGCGTGATGAGTTGTGGTTCTTCCTTCAGCACGGTAGTTGTTCCCCACTGTTGGACAGATGGAATGATGGAAGAGGCATAGATCGGAGATGCTGGTATGAAGCTGGAGGGGCGAAGTGCAAGAGAAAGATGGTACTGAGATCTGGATGACGATGGATAGCTATGGGTTTTCAGACAAGCTGAATCAAGTTTGAAGGTGGAGTGGCTGGCTATCCACACGGGGAAGATGGTTCTGGAAAAATGAGATATTGATTGGGGCTGCAAGAGATCTCTGCAGCCTCTTGATGTTTCTCTCTGTGGTCAAAATCTACTGGGTCCAAGAATGATTCCCCGGATAAAGAGATGAATCTTGGATAAAAGAATGTTTTCCGCTGTTCTCTTTGATTTCCAACTGCCAGCTGTCCATTTAGTTATCTCCAACAGAATTAGTTGAGTTAGCCATTGTTCGGTTGGCACTTTGCTTTCAGCTACTTGTGACCAAGACGCTGCATTTTGTTGCTTCTCTTTTCAGCAATCACTCTCCAAAAAATCCTACATATTGAGCAAAGATCTGAGGCATTTTCATCAAATTCAAGAAAAGATTCAAAGAGTGATAAAATATCTAAAAATTAGCAATTAATTCTTCTAATCCTTTTATCAACACAAGACCTCCAATTGGTATTTTTATGATCAAGTAAGGTCTCTTAAATGGTCATATTGAGTGCAATTTACCCCTATAAAATAATGGTTTATCAAATTCCCCCACACTAACTTTTTGCACTCCGGGCAAAATAATGGAATAAGATTGAGTCTAAATTCATTGAAAAGAAATTACACTAATCCATAACAATCCATGCTAATAATGATTTTGCAATTTAATCAAGGCGGATAACATGTGAGATTCCTTACAGGGGAAGTGTTTCACTCACTCTCATGAAAGTGGGTTATTTCTCTCAAAGTCATCTAGTCTAAGCTTCACCATAAGCTTGTAACTATCCTACATCTCCACCACTCAAACGCAACAAGGTTTTATGAATCAAAGGGACTTTATGAGGGTTGTATTGTTGGAAAGGCTCAATGATGGAATGGTTGATAGCAATAACAAGAGCTAGTCATGCAAATGCATCAATTGGGAGCATAAGAACATAAAACAACAATTAACCAGCATACTAACATAGGAACAACTTTGTGGTTGGCTCAACAAAGATGGCTGAAATGAAATGCAATCATTTCCCTACTTCATTTGCTCATGCCTTACTGATCTCTTGACTTTCTTCTTGTTTCCCCCTTTTTTCATTTCCTCTTTCTCTCTCTCTCTTCTTTTTCTGTCCTGAGTCTCTCTGTTTTTTTCTCTCTTTTTTTTTGCAAAAATTTTCCTTTCTTTCTATTGCTTTCCTTTCTCTTTTTCTGTTTTCACTTTTTTTTTTCATTTTCTTTCTTTTATACTTTCAAGCATGTTGTGAGCAGGGAAAACCACATGATATAATATTCAAGACAACATCCTCAACTGATTGGGTTATAGAACAAATGATTCACATTTAAAATATGAACTTCCAGCAACGTAACACCAAAAAAAAATTGATATGCCATTAGCAGTCCCAATGAATTTCCATGCATAGCACTTGTTAGAATGTGATGGATTTAATGATAAGAAGGGCTCAAGTGGTTTAGCAAGGGATTAATTAGTGTGGGTTGCTGTTTGGTCATGGGATTATTGAAAGAAATGCCCTTATCATGTTCACAATTCCAAGAGCTACTGTGGTCTTGAATTAAGGATTGAGACAAGTTCTAGAAAGTTTCTAAACTTGATGACATCACACACTATTTAGGAATGAATTAAGGCTCAAATTCCTCACAACTAGCTTACTCACTTCATCCTCACTCACCAAGACTAATTGCATGGGTATTTAAGCATGGATCTGTCTAGGCTCAGTGCTAAGTTCAATGAAATGCATTAAGGACTCAATCAAGTTCCATAATCAACCAATCATTCAGAATATTGATATCGAGGTGCAAATGGCAGCCAGAAGTTTCCAAATATTGCAGAACCAGTAAACATTTGTCAAAACAAAAATAAATCAGCAATCATCACATTAATCACAGTAATTCGACAATTTAGGAAGAAAAATAATTCCTACTCTCCCCCACACTCAATCCTTGCATTGTCCTCAATGCAAGCTTAAATCCAACCATAATATTTGCCAAAACAGCCAAGAAGAGCTTGAAAACAGCAAGATAAATGTCCCTAATCTATTGGATCAAACCCATCCCCCACACTTATTTGCAGCAATGAGGTGTAATTCATAATGTCATGAGCACATTAATAAAGTAGGGATGGGAAAGGGACAACAGTGTATAAGAAGTTTGATTAAGCTCTGGGGATAGCCTCTAGGTTCCAGAATGTGGGATAGAGTTAGAGCCCCTTGGGTGCACTTGTCATTACGTTTTTAAGGTCAAATAGTCACCAAACATCATGAGATCAGGTCTGGATGTCCTTGTTGCATTCAAACAGCATGAGAACCCTTGAAAGGAGTGGCTGAGGATTCTAATGCTATTATTATCCTACTGTAAACTTGTCAATCCAGCATTATCTAAATCACAAAAAAATGCAAAATTATCAAGGAAGCCTTTCCAGGGCTGTCATGAGTAGAGACAGAAATATAAGCATTGCAAGAGCTGGGAAAGGCATTAGGATTCTGCAATTAATTGAGCAACCCAGCAACACAAACAGAAATAATATCTCCAATAGTTTATCAGTAATACCAAAATAGCGTCTAAGTGGCAGCTTATACAGAAATGGATGGTGACGGATGCAGAGAGTGATGACGGTAATTGTATCACATTTTTTTATCAAAAATTTAAAAATGACTACAAACTAAAAAAAAACACAGCTCTCTTCCCATATTAAGTTCAGAACAACTAGCTCTACATATATGCAAAAATAGAGTATTATGACAGTAAAATGATGGGAAGAGGCAACCATTGCAGAGAATCAAGAACTTTTGAAGCACTCATGATACAATTTCAGCAAGTGTCCATTGACTTTCAGATTCTTGCCGTTCTTTTCATCCATAAGCTCAACCATGCCAAAATCATAGACTTTAGTAACTGTATATGGACCAACCCACCTTGTCTGAAATTGGACTCTAGGCAATAACGACTGGACTCTAGGCATCATCATGGCTGCTCCAACGGTGGCAACATCGGGTTCAGCTGGCATGGGAGAACTTCACAGTAACGTGATCGACTGGATCTGCTAGTAGCAATACGTCCGAGGTTGAGAGATTGCGATGCAGAGATGGTGAAACCTGGAAGCTGGTAAGCTGAGGCCTGGCTTGTGCCAGAAGAGCCAGAGATTAGAGACGGTGATGAATAGATGAAGAGAAGCGATCACTTCTCACAGTACGCTGGTGGCTCTCTCTCTTTCACGCGTGATGAGTTGTGGTTTTTCCTTCAGCACGGTAGTTGTTCCCCATTGTTGGACAGATGGAATGATGGAAGAGGCATAGATCGAAGATGCTGGTATGAAGCTGGAGGGGCGAAGTGCATGAGAAAGATGGTACTGAGATCTGGACGACGACGGATAGCTGTGGGTTTTCGGACAAGCTGAATCAGGTTTGAAGGTGGAGTGGCTGGCTATCCACACGGGGAAGATGGTTCTGGAAAAATGAGATATTGATTGGGGCTGCAAGAGATCTTTGCAGCCTCGTGATGTTTCTCTCCGTGGTCAAAATCTACTGGGTCCAAGAATGATTCCCCGGATAAAGAGATGAATCTTGGATAAAAGAATGTTTTCCACTGTTCTCTTTGATTTCCAACTGCCAGCTGTCCATTTAGTTATCTCCAATAGAATTAGTTGAGTTAGCCATTGTTCGGTTGGTACTTTGCTTTTCAGCTGCTTGTGACCAAGACGCTGCATTTTGTTGCTTCTCTTTTCAGCAATCACTCTCCAAAAAATCCTACATATTGAGCAAAGATCTAAGGCATTTTCATCAAATTCAAGAAATGATTCAAAAAGTGATAAAATATCTAAAAATTAGTTCTTCTAATCCTTTTATCAACACAAGACCTCCAATTGGTATTTTTATGCTCAAGTAAGGTCTCTTAAATGGTCATATTGAGTGCAATTTACCCCTATAAAATAATGGTTTAACAAATACCAAGTTGAACTTGAAAAGAGTGGCTGAGTTCTTGAATTGCCCATTTGACTTGGAGGAGGAAGGAAATGGTGTTATTGAAAACATTATTGAGCTGTGTAGCTTTGAGAAGATGAAGGAATTGGAAGTGAACAAGATTGGAAAAATTGTGGACGACAAGTATGAAAACAAGCATTTCTTTAGGAAAGGTGAAGTAGGTGATTGGGTTAATCATTTCAACCCTTCAATGGTAGAGAGGTTGTCCAAAGTGACAGAAGAGAAGTTTGGTGGCTCTGGTCTGTCTTTTTAATTTATTTCTCCAACCAGATAAACTATAAGCTGTTATAGGTTTCCACCTTCGAAGAATATATGCATCAAGTTTACTTTTGCTTGGATAATGGGCTAAGCTTCTCCTCTGGTGTTTCAGTGACAAAATGTGCTAGTACTTTGTGTGTACTTGCTGAGAGTTATACATAAAGCACCTAAGAGAAATAGAAGCCTAGAATAAATTATGTGTCATAGTGTTCTCCAGTGATGAGAACAACCATCCATGTTTCTTCCATTTTGCATTGGTTGAATAAATTGTTCTTCAGTAGTACATCATTGTGGGAATGATTTAAAAATATAACCGGTGACATTTTTATAAATATATGTAAGATTTTAGATTGGTTGGCATACACCCAATCTAAAATAAACCTTTTAAACCGTGTGCTCTTACAACCAGTTAAAAAGATATTAAAAACATTTTTTTTCAAAAATATATTTACAATATTTTAGATCGGAGGCTTTCTGTTCGGCCTAGAAAGCATATTTGATCAGACAGTTTACACACATTCAATCTAGAAAAACTTGATATTTTTATTTAAAAAATTATCAGTTCCTAAATCTAAAATCTCTACTACGAAAATATAGTTCCTAAACCTAATTACTCTTGCATCTCTCACTCTCCCGACTCGTCTTCCTCAATCTCATCCTCTTCTTCCTCCTAAGCTCTCACCTCCATCAGATAATTCCTCTCTTCTTCCCTTAATTATTTTAAGTTAGTTTTTGGCTTCATTTATTTCAAGTTATTTAAGCTGATGAGACAGTATAAAATATAACATTTTAATAGTAAATTAGTAAAATTAAATATTTTAATGTAATTTTAAGGGGAAAATCTCGTTTAAATCTAGTTGGAATGCATAAATCCTAATTGGTCCAATATTTCAACAAATCGCAAATTTGTTCAAAGGGACCAATTTGGGATTTGTGAATGTTGTGTGATTACCACGTTACACCTTTTTTTGTTTGATGAAGCCCTTATGTAAGCGAATCAAAATACATGATTAGCTATAAATTACAATACTTTAAATACTCACAAGAACTGATTAGCTTTTAACTTTTATAATTACTTATAAATTTTAATAAGCCTCTAATGTAAGAGGATCACAACACATGATTAGGTATTAACAACAACGCTTGAAATATTCACAACAACTGAACACTTTTACAATAAATTACAAAATTTAATAATCCTCCAGAGTAAGTGAATCTTAACACAAGAGTAACTATAATCTTAGATATATTCACAAGAGCATATTAGGTATTAACAATTTTGTGCAACACTTCTACAATCAACTCAAACTTTAATAAACCTCTAGTAAAATCAAATCACGACACATGATTATCTATTAACAACAATGTTTTAAATATTTACAAGAATTGATTAACTATTAAAAGTTCTGGACAACACTTTTTCAATTAACTTAGAAATGTTAATTCCTTTGGTGAATGTGACTCACAACATATGATTAGCTATTAACAAAAATATTTTAAATATTCACAATAATATATTAGTATGAGTTCTGATTTATTGAATTTGTTGCGATTGCAGAACTGCTACTAATAATTTTGGCTTATTAAAAGATATCGAATTTAATTCTTTTATCTTCATGGCCCTAGTCCATGGGAAAATAATCTTTTTCCAAAATATTTTATTTTAGAAATTCCTTCTGTTCATGTTTGATAGGGAAACAGAAGAGTTGCAAAAGGTGCTCAAGAATGATTTGCTCGAACATTTCTTTTACTAAGATAAAAGGTGTTTTAATTTTTAAAGATTTATTTTGAATAACAACATTTGAAATTTTGTATTCAGCACTTAACCTGTCTTTGGTGATGCCTCTCAAAATTTCAGTTGTTTTTTCAAAATACTTTGTAGTAACGAGTCCTTACAAAATGCAGTTTGACTCAGCTCCTATGTCAAATAACACTGTTGTTTCCAAAACCAAACTATTATTAATTACAAGTTTTGCTTTTATATGAAACTTTTGGTATATCAATTGTGAAATTATGTTTAGGAAAGATTCTTCAAATTCTTTAGGATGTTTATCTAAATTTGTATGTATTTGTTTTTCTTGATCGTCATTTATTTTAGAAGGTTGATTTTCAGAAATTTTAGAAATCAATGTTTGTTGGGTATCTTGTCTTAATTTAATTAAAAAAAAATCTAATTCTCACATTTTACAACCCCTATTTTTAAAATTTCAAATTCCAACTATTAGTTGTTTACAACCCCTACAAATTAATTGAATATTTTTTATTTTTTAAATTTTAAATTCAAATCTGTAGCACTAAAATGAAGGTTGGCACTGTTTATAACTTTGAATTAGTAATGGTTCTAAGAGAAACTGCTACAAATCACAATGTAGATACCAAACTATGTATCAAAACCCTCCTCGATCAACATGATATTTTGTAGCGGTTGTCGCAACCACTACAACGTTGGCACCAATTTTGCAGCAGTTGATTTTGAGAAATTGCCGCAACATGCGGCCACAAAATCCCTTCCTAAAGCTCCCTAAGTCAAAGGACCATATATTTGTAGTTGTTTCTCTCAAAACTGCTACAAAGTTCTCAACTTATAGTACTAAAACATGTTTTTTTGTAGTGTTGAGTGGGGGTGAGTGCTCCCTACTAGAACAACAAAGTACGTATTTTTTGTATATAGTTGTTGGGATTAGAACGTACACGTAGCGGAATTTAAAATTTTCTAATCCCCTTATGGATCTGTCAAAGGTGTTTAGATCAAAGAGATCTAGCAGTACCTTTTGCGTTTTGAATCCGAAGCGTTTCTTGCGTTTGGATCTCTTCAGGTTCCATGACCTTTTCGTTCTTGATTCCGATCATGAGGAGCTGACGTTTCTTTGATCGCCTCCCTCTACCGGTATCTATGCGAACAGTTCTCAACAATCGCAGCATGCTAGTGCCTCTCACGTCTCTCTCTAGGGTTTTGGTGGCTCATGCTCAGATTCGAATTTTCTCATCCCTGTCTTGCTCATGTGAGTCCTAATATTTATAGAACTCAAGGAGAGCTTCTAGAATCTATGGTTAATCTTTAATTAATCTTAAAAATTTGAATTCAGATCTGAAAAGATATTCAAGATTAATCTTTATTAATCTTGAAATTTGAATTTCAAAAAGATATTCAAGATCAATCTTTATTAATCTTGAAATTCAAAATTCAAAATTCAAAAATATTCAAGATTAATCTTGAAATTTGAAATTTGAAATTCAAAAGATATTCAAGATTAATCTTTATTAATCTTGAAATTTGAAATTTGAATTTCAAAAGATATTCAAGATTAATCTTTATTAATATTGAAATTTGAAATTCAAAATGTGAAATTCGAATTTTGTAATTCTGATTTGATCAAATCATATCCATATAATTAATCCAAATAGTGAGTCAACGAATTTAGTTTATCTTTATAAATTAAATCTGAATATTAATGTTAGTTATTTAATTTATCAAATAAATTAAATACTAAGATATAATATTATTTTCATTTTGAATTTATATATATATAAAATTCGAATAAACCTGAGAATTAAAGCTCTTGTTTGGCTGTTCTTGCGTGTGACCCTGTATGCCCATATGAAGTTGGCAGTGGGCTAAACTCAACATTAGCCCACAAGTCGCAAGCGGTCTCTAGTAAGACATTACGATTACCTAAATCATACGGGGATCATTAACACGATGCAACCTTTCATGCAATCACATCATGTCTCTTTTGTCACACGATATCTTGGTTAAGGATGAGGCATGGATGACATCATCCTCCTATTCCTGACCATTACTTTCTTGATCCCTGAGTAGTCTGATCAAGAAAACGAAAAATCCTTTTTGTTACAGTACGGCCAAACATTTCTCAAACTCACTCATTGAGGGGCCCGGTAATATCTCTCAACTAATGTGAGGGACAAATCTCATCTTGATCACTCGCATTCCTCCATATGAAAACCCCTAAGCCCGATTATAGCCTTTATCATCATCGGTTAAAGGTGACTTTTAACTGGGTCGAAGCTTAGTAATTCTCATGTAGGAATCCATGATGATCTCAGGTTAAAGGGCATTTTGACGTGATTACATATGAGATAAGCTAATGCTTTAATCCATGCAGTTTTCTCATAGCGGGTCGGTCCATCACCTTATACTCTTACAAGTGCCTATGACTTTGACAAGTATCTTCATATCTCATCAAAGTCATACTGATCTTACTTTATCTGTGTTCCCGCATAGACAACCAACCAGGGACATTTAAGACAATATTCATAATTCTCCTATGAATGCAATTATCATAATAAACATGTGAAACATATGATAATTAAATGGAGAAAATAAATTAAAATAATAATGTGTGAGGTATAATGATTAGCCCTTATGACACAATTTCCAACATCCTCCCACTTGCACTAGGTACAATCATTGATTTGTTTAATTTCCATTGTCCTAACATAACCCTCATGTTTTGCTTGTGCAAGCGATTTGGTAAGAAGATCAGCAACATTATCTTCTCCAGGTACTTTGCATATTTTGATATCACCTCTATCATTAATTTCTTTGATAAGGTGAAAACGCCTGAGTATATGTTTGGTCCTTTGGTGTGACCTGGGCTCCTTTGTCTGCGCAATAGCACTACTATTGTCACAGAACAAATCTATTGGATTTGAGATGGTAGGGACCACCCCTAGTTCAGTAATAAACTTTCTGATCCAAACGGCTTCTTTTGCTGCATCTGATGCTGCTATATACTCGGCTTCTGTTGAAGAATCAACCACTGTGCTTTGCTTAGAGCTCTTCCAGCTTACTACACCACCATTGAACAGGAACATGTACCCCAACTGTGATATAGAATCATATTGGTCAGTTTAAAAACTCACATCTGTGTAACCAGTTGCATAAAGCTCATCATCCAAACCACCATACACGAAGAACAGATCCTTAGTCCTTTTAACTACTTAAGGATATTCTTGACAGCAGCCTAATGACCCTCACCTGGTTCTTGCTGGTATCTGCTAATCATACTTAAGGCAAATGAGACATTCGGTCGAGTACATAACGTGGCATACATGATGGATCCAATAGTCGAGGCATATGGAACGTTACTCATGCGATCTCTTTGATCTGGTGTTTTAGGACACAGATCCTTGGAGAGAAGGTTACCATGAGACATGGGTATGTATCCCCTCTTCGAATCCTGCTTACTGAACCTATGCAGTATTTTGTCTATATATGCACTCTGACTTAAGCCTATAAACCTCTTGGATCTATCTCTATAGATCCTAAGACCTAGGATGTAAGTAGATTCGCCCAAGTCTTTCATTGAAAATGACTTTCCTAACCAAGACTTGACACTTTGCAAGGTAGGAATGTCATTTCCAATCAGTATGATATCATCCACATAAAGCACCAGGAATAAAACTGTGCTCCCATTGGCCTTCTTGTAAACACAAGGTTCATTCATGTTTTGAATGAAGCCAAACTCTTTGACTACTTCATCAAAACGATGATTCCAACTCCGTGATGCTTATTTCAATCAATAAATGGATAGTTGAAGCTTGTATATCTTACCAGAGTCCTCTAGACGCATAAAAACTTCAGGTTGTGTCATGTACACATCCTCAAGTAGCTTTCCATTAAGGAAAGCTGTTTTGACGTCCATCTGCCATATTTCATAGTCATAATATGTTGCAATGTCAAGAAGGATTCTGATTGACTTGGCCATTGCTACTGGGGAAAATGTTTCATCATAGTCAACACCATGAGTTTGTGTGAATCCTTTTGTAACCAGGCTTGCCTTGAAGACATTTACTTTGCTGTCCATATCAATTTTCTATTTAAAAACCCATTTGCACCCAATGGTTTTTACACCTTCAGGTGGGTCAACCAAGGTCCATACCTGATTGTCATATATGGATTGTATTTCAGACTTCATTGCATTCAGCCATTTGTCAGAGTCTGGTCCTACTATGACATCTTGATAGGTGGTCGGCTTATTATGTTTAATGAGCAACACATCATGACTCCTAGTAACCAGAAATCCATATCTCTGAGGTGATTGTCATGACCTATCAGACCTCCATAGGCCTTGTGTTACTTGAGGAGGCTCAACAACATCTTATGAGTCTTCTTTGTCTTCCATATGTGGTTCAATGGTGTCTTGAGATTCTCGAACTTCTTTGAGATGCAATTTACTCCCACTGGTTCTTCTAGAGATGAACGCTCTTTCTAAAAAGATACCGTTTCGAACAACAAACACTTTGTGTTCGGTGGGATTATAAACATATTATCCCTTTGTTTCCTTGGGATACCCCACAAAAAAGGCATTTGGAGGATCTATTTGATAAATTTTCGAAAGCCTGCTGTTTAACATAGACCTCACATCCCCAAATCTTGAGAAAAGACAAGCTAGGTTTCTTCCCAGTCTATATCTCATATGGTGTCTTTTCAACTGCCTTAGATGGAACACGATTCAGTGTGAATGCAGCTGTTTCCAATGCATGGCCCCAAAAGGAAGGTGGAAGATCTGTTTGACTCATTATATATCGAACCATATCTAATAGAGTTCGATTCCTCCTTTTAGAAACTCCATTCCATTGTGGCGTTCCTGGAGGAGTAAGTTGTGAAATTATTCCATAACTTCTAAGAGGTCAATGAACTCTTGGCTCAAATACTCACCTCCTCGATCAGATCGAAGGGTTTTAATTATCTTGCCAAGTTGGTTTTGTACTTCAATTTGAAATATTTTGAACATTTCAAAAGACTCAAATTTATGTTTCATTAGATAGACATAACTATATCTACTTGAATCATCTATGAAAGTAATGAAATACACATAACCTCCTCTGGCAAGTGTATTTAGTGGTCCACATACATTACGTATGAGGCCCAATAAGTCAGTGGCCCTCTCACTATGCTCAGTAAAAGGTGCCTTAGTCATCTTTCCCAATAAACAAGATTCACACGTATCAATTGATTGAAAATCAAATGAGTTAAGAAATCCATCTTGATGGAGTTTAGAAATGCGTTTATCATTTATATGGCCTAGACGACAATGCCATAGGTAAGTTGGATTCAAATCTTTTGATTTAATCCTCTTAGCAATTATGTTATAGGTATTTCCATTACTAGGATGTTCTAAATTCAAAAGGTAATGATCAAGATGCAGATCACCATCAGCATAAAAAATGTCATTAAGATAAATAGAATATTTGTCATTCCCGACAATGGAAGTATAACCTTCCTTATCACCATCAGCATAAAAAATGTCATTAAGATAAATAGAATATTTGTCATTCCCGACAATGGAAGTATAACCTTCCTTATCCAAATAAGAAAGAGAAACAATATTACTACTCAAAGCACGAACATAAAAGCAATTGTTTAATTCTAACAAAAGCTCACTGGGCAGAACTAATTCATAAATGCCTACAGCTAGAGCAGCAACTCTTGCTTTATTCCCAACGCGTAGGTCCACTTCTCCCTTCTTCAATTTTCTACTGTCCTTGAGGCCCTGCACATTTGTACAAATGTGAGAACCATATGCAGTGTCTAATACCCATGCCGAAGAAGTAGCAAAATGAATATCTATAACATAAATATCTAAAGAGATAGCCCCGTTATCCTTCATTTTCTTTTTCAGATCTTCTAGGAAGAGTTTGCAATTCCTTTTCCAATGCTAGGTTCATTGCAGAAATAGCAGACTCCATCCTTTAGAGGCTTTGCCTTATTAGGTTTGGACTTGGTTTCAGGTTGTTTGGTCTTTTAGTCTTACCAGTAAAGCCTTTACCCTTTCCATTCCTTTTCGTACCCTTTCCTTTTTGAACCATCAAAACAGTGCTAAGCTTCTTCTTGATGCTTTGTCAACTGTTTTGAGCATCCCATACAGTTCAGAAATGGATTTCTTCATGTTGTTCATGTTGTAATTCATGACAAACTGATCATAACTGTCAGGGAGTGAGTTTAAGATCAAATCTATAGCTAACTCCTGACTTATGGGAAATCCAAGCCTCTCAAGGTGATCAATGTAGCCTTTCATTTTTAACACATGAGAGCTAACTGATACGCCCTCAGCCATCTTGCAGGAATGCAAGGCTTTAGTGGTTTCATACCTCTCTTGCCTTGCCTGTTGTTGGAACATTTCCTTAAGATGAACGATCATCTCATAGGCCTCCATATGTTCCAAATCTCTTTGGATCTCTGGAACCATGGTGGCAAGCATGAGGCATCCTATATCCATAGAGTCATCCTTATGCTTCAAGTAAGCATCTCTTTAAGCTCTGGGAGTGACGGGCGGATCTTTAGTCACCTTAGATCCGCGTCAAAAATAATTTAACCGAATTAATCTAATATAGTACCAATCTGGGTCGTGTTCACTTTGAGGAGCCGAAAAATAGTGAAATTAATTCCTAATAATTAAATGCGAGTAACCTAAATTAAAAATTAATTTGAGAAAATTTTCTAAGTAAAATGCTTTTTTGATAAAAGACTTTTTTTAATGAAAACAATCGAATTGAATTTTGATAAAAGAAATAGAAATGAAACACATGAATAAACGATAATAATAATCAATCCTCCAACTCAACAATGTGGGCAATCATCACTTCAATAGATATGGGAGTTAAAATAATGAATTAAAGAATTATACTTAAGCTTTAATCCAACAACCGAGCCACCTCGAATTGCCACAAAATATTTTCCAAACTTCTAATTTAATAACTGCCACCAGAATAGTAAAGAGGAATTAAGGATAATAAAATCATTGCTTAATTGTAACTCTTAAATTCAAATAATAGAATTAAAGCTAGCAAAAGATTATTTGATCCAAAATTCTAAGCCACCTTAGAAAATCACAAAATATTAACTCTAAAATCAATACAAATATGATACCACAACATTATAATTGAAATCAAAGTTAAATCAGTCCAATATCAAATGCTAAACAATAACTCAGTCACATTAATCTCTAAATTAAATCATATCAAACAATAGAAATTGTTCCAATAATTAGAGAAACTATCCTAAGACCTAGGAATTGTTAAACAATTATTTGATAGGAAATTAAAGTAACTAAAAACTCCCCTTTGAAGAATTAAGCTCCTGCCATTATTGTTGAATTAGAGAATTAAAGAAATTTAGCCAAGAATTGCCATGGGGAATTCCAAAGATTCAAAAGATGTAGCCATTATCTTCTTTGAACGAAACTGGGGTGGATGAAGCTTTGTGGTTTATGGATGAATGGAAGAGGCGTGAATGAATTCTCCAGGTTATCACTCTCTTGTGTGTGTGAATGAATTATCTAGAGGAGCGGTGCTCGTGTGTGGCATGAAGGTTTTCAATAGATGAAAGAATGATATTGTGTGTATGGGCGGGCAGCTGGGTGATGAGGAGAATGGAATTTGTGTGCGGCGCCTTAATGGAAAGATGAATGAATCCTCAATAGTGGCCGCTTCCTCCCTGGAATCATAATGTGTGCTCGCTACCTAGATATAACCTTGTGATGGTTTTTTTGGCATCTTGTGCGTGTGGCCTTTGTATTTAAGCCCATTGCCCAAGTGATTGCAGTGGGGATGAGTGGAATAGTGGAGACTTGAGAATGAATTGGTTCCAGGAGGCGTTGAATAAATGGTGTAGGCAGCGTCTTTTCCTTTCTCCTGGAGGCAGTGGATATATATAATAATGACCTAAAACAAAATAATATAATATAATAAATAAAAAATAAAATAAAATAAAACAAATGGATCTATGAGTTTGGTTATGAATTTGAATTTTAAACTCAAAATCTTAGATTTTATCTTTTGATATCAATTTCTTCCAAAAATATCCTTAATTGGCTTTTATTTCACATAATAATCATTAATCATAATTAATGCAATTAAACTCAATAAAAAACCCAATAATAGCACTAAAATCCCCTAAAATGCTACCAATTCACTTAATAAAATATGATTATTTCAGAGAGCATTGGCTGCAGGCTCATCAGGAATGGGGCGACCAAGGACATAAGCCTTTCTTTCGTGCTTGAGAACACTTCTCAAGTTCCTGAACTAGTCAAGAAAGTTGGTTCCATTGAGTTTGTTCTTCTCAAGGACCGATCGCAGCGATAATGTAGTAGTATTACTAGTCGACATGATTCTACAATTTCAAAATTACGCAAAGCATATTAGTAATCTCCCACTGAATTAACAACCCTCAATATAATTAGTGGGCTAAGACACATATTTCACTTA